>BSBK01001352.1:10000-150000 GCA_027943335.1 Chamaecyparis obtusa | reverse complement strand
ATATTTGTTGTATGAATGATGACTGTCATCCAAATAACATTCATCATCCCCTTTATAATAGTTACTCTCCCTATGGTCATAGATCAGGTGCAATGTTGGAACTCACTCTTCTTCTATTTCTTCAACATCAATTGCTACTGGTTTGCACTTCTTAGGTTTAGTATTCTTGTCCCATGTAGCAACTTCTTCTTTTGATGGCTAGGTGTAGATTTTTAGGCTCTGTAACTACTTGACCTACTTATCCCATGTTGAGTTAGTGATGGCCTTTGTTTCAACAACAAATTTAATACACTCATTTTCTATTTTGAACATGTCATCCAATATGTTGTTAAACCTGTCCATATCTAAGGATCCAACATTATTCAAAAAGGCCTCCTTAATCAAAAACTAACTCATGCTTGATTTCCACTCCTCAACTTCTATGATACCATAATTTTTTCAAATTGGAAGGAGGAACTTTCTAAAATCTGGGCCAAAAATATTAATCTTGGCTCTTACTTGATTTGCCTTGCCCTTGAAGAATCCCCAAGTTATGGCAATTTTCTCTATCTTTTCTCCTACCTCAATAAATGATTCTAGAATATTTGTCCTTTGAGGATCGTGCTTCGAGATTCTCAAACAAAATCCCTCTACTAGACCAAATGTTGAAAAGTGGCTCTAGACAAGCCATAACATCCTTGACACTTTCATTAGTCTTCTGTAGCATAGAGTAAGAAATATGGACTGAATCACTTTTACCCTTTATCACTTCACACCTATATTGTATGATGCTAAAGAGGGCCTTCAGGGCCAGATCCAACTTGTGCTATTCTAATTTTTTTGCCAATTCAATAGGATTTTCTACCACTGATTGAACTGCAACTTCAATCTGTGGGGCTGGAGGAGGAGTTTCTTTAGAAAGCTCTTCAAGCTTTACCTTTAATTCTTCCAACTCATTTTCTAGGACTTTGATTTTCATTAGTCCTTGATCCCTATCCTTTTCTATGGTTACTTTACTTTCAAATAGTTTTGCATATCTATTTGACAATTGAGTTGTTTTAGCTTCATTTAGATGTGGAAAGTGAGTCACTACCTTAGATACTCCCAGATCACTGGTGTTTTGAACAGTCTAGATGATCTTGTCCCCTTCCATTTTATCCTCTATGCTAAGTAAGGATGGATTTTGTGTTCTTTTTCAAGGGACCACATTGCTAAGGCTTGGGATTTAGGGTCATATCCACTTCCTCTTATCATATCTCTAATTTGGGCCTCATAAGATAGATTTCCCTCAGGTTGCTTTTTGATTTGATCTATGATGAAAGTTGATGTAAGGTCCCAATCTGGTACTAGGAGCATCCCACTAGACTTAACCATTTCCCTAGCCTTTTCCATAGTAATTCTCTCAAACTCTAGATCATATGTTCCTAAGGCTTTCAGTGCCTCATCATCTAGAGTACTACCCTCAGGTACTATTTTTGCAATCTCCTGTTGCTTCTTCCATATAAGAAAATTTTTAAATTCCTCACTTTTGATGAATTAATCATCATTGAGCAATTATTCCTGGTACATTTCCCTTTCATCTTGACCAAGCAATAGGGGTAACTCCACTTCTTCTTATGTGGCTACCTTCTTTCCTTCTCTGATATTATTCCTCAAATGGTGATGATATGATCTATCACCAGGCACCAAGGCTTTAATTATATCTACTTCTTTCTTTTGTATCTTCCTTTTAGAGCTCTCCCTCCTCAAGTTTTTGCCTCTTTTGAGTTGGTTTAGATACATCTACTACCTTAGGTGCATCTTCAATTACATCAATGATAGGGGGATCATTGACTTGGGTTGGACTATTTCCTTCTTGAGATTCATCAGTGTATTATTCATAGTGAGAAGAGGAATAATCATTTTTTACTTCCATATTTTCTTCAAGATGACCCTCTAGTTGGCTAGATAGAGTTTCATGCATCTCTATCATTGTGTTAATTATGGGTAAGTAGGGGAGGTCTGGGAAGAATCCTCCAAATGAAATCTTTGCCTTTGTGAGATGAGCTTCAAACTTCAATAAGTCATAGAATTTGGTAAGTCTTCTCCCTATCTCATTCTCATCCATCATGTTTCTGATCACATCCTCTTCATCACATCCCTCATGGCCTTTTATTGTACCAATATTTGGGATAAGAAGAATTTTTCCACTTCTAATGAAATCCTCTAGGTCTACATATTTGTATGTAGAAAAAGCCATCTTGTAATTATTTAACCACAAGATAACCTATGGCAGTGCTCTTTTTCCAATCAAAAAGATTCCTAGTTTAAACTGACGAGGAGTAAAAGTTCCTTTCCTATGTGGTGCCAAGTGCTCCTTATTAGTCCACATAAATTACTATAAAAACTCTCACTGGGATACCCTTGTGGTACATACTATTGGATATTGCTAATGCATGGAGAGGTGATTAAGACATTTACTATGTTTAATGACTACATTACTGAATGGGCATTCATACTGTTGTCATTTTTGTTTTGTCACTGATGTCAACATATGTTTCTGAGAGAAGACCAGGCTAGTTATCACACTGTATGGACACTGTATGGATGTTTTAGATGCTGCGAAGCTGGACAAGAGTTGAGATGGATGTTGTGATCTTATATCTGAGATCGTAGCTTTATATGTTTCATATTGAGAGAGATAGAGATGGCTTAATGAATACTAGTCACTAGACTGTGATAGTGAGAATTGACAGAGTTAGTCTGTGGGTTTTTGGTATATCTTTCAGAAGACTTGGATTCAAGGTATGTGAGCTTAAAGAATGAAAGATAGGGTACTAAAGGATGTTTATTGGTCATGGAAAGGTACAAATTGAGTGGTGACATCATCTATGCTATGTGTTCTAGAGATGGTTTATTTAGAAGCTGACTCAGGAAAGGAAGCATTTATTTTGTTTGGCAAGCCTGAATTAAGGATGTCAGTCCTTAATTGTTGTATTGTAATCATTGTATACTTGTTCTAGATACCGTGTGTATCTTAGAAATAATTTATATAATCATTTATAAATTAGGAAAGCCTCATGGGCCGACCTGATCATGGTAAAATGTAAGAAGGTATATATGTAGAATCTTTTCTTTGGAAAAGATATGGATGGAATATATGTGATATAGAGAGGTTGTAAAAGATGTGAGCTATTGCATGTAGAGCAGAGGTTTACTAGTGGACTTTATTGGAACTCATCAAGCAAAGATAGTTGTTGGAAAATAGTTCAAAAGATTGTGTATTTATTCATATACACCTATTAAAAACTAATGAGTTCTGAAGGTGGATTTAACCTTCTTTGGGCAGTGAGCCCTCTTTTGTTCCTTGAATCCTAATAGGGTCTTTCCTCTAACAAGGACTATGTACTGTAATGTTTCAATAAGCTCCTAATAGGGCTATATCTTCTAACAAGAATTACTATACTATCAGTACATTATTTGTGTGTGTTAATTCCCACCAAGGTTTTTACCTTTAATAGGGTTTCCCCAAAACTAAAATATTGTGTTATTATGTTGGTATTCATTGTTTCTAATATTGATGAGCTTAAAGCTTAAAGTTTAATATTCTGTTATACAACTGATTCAGCCCCCCTCTCATCTGTATTGTGGACTATTATTCCTAACAATTGGCATCAAATCTTGTGGTCCTCAGAGAGAAAGCTTAACATCTTGAAGTGATCTTGGAGATGGCACTCTATAGGAAGGATGGTCCTAAATTTGATACTGAAAACTTTGACAGTTGGAAGAATAAGATGCAAACACACCTATTGTGTTTAGGCATAGATTATTGGATGATTACAAAGAATAAGGTAGCCATGAAGACTAAAAATGATTTTCCATCTGCTACTAATGATGAAAAGAAGCTATTTTCATATAACATGGTTGCAAGAGAAGCACTGATCAATGCACTATCTGAAGGTGAGTTCACTAAAGTTAAAGACTTAGATTCGGCACATGACATTTGGAATAGATTAGAAGCATTATATGAAGGGGATAAATATACCAAGGAGGAAAAGTTATAAATCTAGAAAGAAAAGATGGAAAAGCTACAAATGAATGAGGATGAAAGCATTAGAGCTTATGTTCAAAGGGTCATAGAACACTAGTACATTTGAGACCTTTTTTTGACAGCTAATTGTCTAAATTCAGATAGTATACCATCAATTAAGTGACACCATCTAGCATTGTAGTTTTGCAGTCAAAAACACCGATGGTTATGACATGTGACATCTATAGTCATTGCAAAAGGGGGTTTCAACACAATGAATATACTCATCGGGTTGACTTGTAGCCGTCCCACGTTCGATGGATCTTTGTCAGACGTAGTTAGTTACTGACAAAAATGTTGTACCTATGATAGCTAACCGTCATAATTTTCTCATGCCTACCTATCATTGGAAGACTGTATACTAACAAAAATGCTATTGGTGCGATGGTTATCCATTGAGAATTTTGGATAGATTATCGTCACTTCTCTGGGGTCTTCGTAATTGCGATGGAAATCATAATTTTTTTTAAAAAATATATATATTTGTTGATCAAGTTTGACTTGATTGGTGTTCTTATAGATTTGGTTGTCATTTGGAGATGACTTTACAGTAGATTTGGTAGCGGCTCGTACATTATTGAGTCGAGTCTAGAGACTTGGATTTGTAGATCACTATGGTGTCCGTGATGACTTGGGAGAAGTCTTCTTCTAGGTGAAGTGAGCTAAGAGACTTGGATTATAGAAAGCAAGTCGTGTGATGTGACTTATGAGACATTGGATGCCTCTTCATAGTGGGTTCACAATGTGTTCTATGGTGTTTCTTTGTGACTTGGTTCTTGGAAGCTATTGAGATGAATTGATATGACTTGATCTTGGGTCAAGACTTATTGAGGTGAGCTGGAGTGATCATTGCTCCTTGAAGTGATTGATGTTTCTAATAGATAGTTGTCACTTTTAGTTTTGTCATTGATTATTCTTTGGTTTCCATCGTAATTGCGATGAATCACACTATTTTTTAAAAAGAAATATATATTTGTCATACGTTGATTGAGATCTTAAATTATTGAGCTTCTCTTTGTTTCAATAATAGTTTAACATTCTCTACTTAACACAGCCAACTGCGTGAAGGTGGAAGCTCATCTAGCCCCTCCTAGGATACTCTTATGACCCTTTACAACACTTTAAGACCTCTAATATGTGTATTATTAGGGGTTGTAAAGGTTTGTAAAGGGTCATAAGGGGTCTTGGGACACAACAGCTGAGAAACATAAATGTACACATCATGGCACAATTCCTTGGAGACACAACATAATTGAATGCTATACCCAAATAATGCAACACAACCACTACTCCTGTAGTTCCAATTTGACACTACGGGATCCAAAAACCAAAGATAAGGAATATATATATGGTTTTTGGATCCCACAGTGTCAACTTAGAACTACAGGAGTAGTGGTTGTGTTACATTTTCTAGGTATAGCATTCAATTATGTTATGTCTACAAAAAATTGGGACCATGATGCCTACATTTATGTTTCTTAGCTATTGTGATACCTACATTTATGTTTTGTAGCTGTAATGTTTATTTTCATGTTCTTTGTGTTTTGCTTCTCTCCCTCGCATCAAAAATAAGATTTTCCCACTCTGAATCGAGAATGTGCATGCAACACAAGAAGAATATGCATGGATAGTAGGTGGAGCTGAGAAGACCCAGCACATTTACATTTTTTCTCCTTTGTTTCTTGTACACCATCTCTATCAACAAGTTTCTTCTTGGATGGCCTCCACTATCTTCCCCAATATAACTGTAACCACTATTCATTCTCCTACAGTCATTACTATCTTCTCTATTGATCAGACCTCCACTATAATTTCTTTGATGAAAAATTCCAAATTCAATGTTTGGTATTTCTTCATCTCCCCTCAACTCCATCACTTATGTGTATGGCTTCTCTCCCTTGCATCAAAAATAAGATTTTTCCCACTCTGAATTGAGAATGCGCATGCAACACAAACAAAATATGCACAGATAGCAGGTGGAGTTGAAAAAACACAACACGTTTACATTTTTTTAATAGATCAAAATTACAATGTTCATGATGGTATATAAATTAAAATATGCAATTAAAGACCTCTATCTAAAATGCAACCCTGTTGTGTTTTTCAGCTCCATCTGATATCCTATGTATATGAATTAAGATTGCATATTGAACTAGGCGTCTCCTTTTGCATTGCCTGTAACCAAGAGACTATCATAGTTAACATCTAAATGGCACGTCTCATCATCACATCTAATCCACCTTAAACAATTGATTAACCATTCTAGACAAGATGATGATTTAAGTATTGTGTTTTAGAAAAGAACCCATTGAACATTCTAATACTAATTTCTCCCAAAATATGAAATCCACTAAAATTTAGTGAAAACCCCTCCAACATTACAATGGTGTATAAAAGGAAACTCAGTGTCTAAACATGGAACTAAGCTTAAACACATGTAAATAAACATCAATCATTATCAAATAAACATCAGTCATTATCAAATAAGTTGCATAAATGAGAATCATTTTTTTTTTGGCTTTCTCTTTTTTTCTGCTTCCTTATATTGTTACAGAGGCATATCCATGTCTAGAGTGTCATTTCTTCTTGGCCATGCACATGATCTCAGTGTCCTTTGCAAAGGTGGGTCCTCTGCAATAACAAATAAAAGGCTTTAATTAAAAACATATTATCATAATTGGGGTTAATTTAAAATATACTCATTATTGTTACAAGCATTTCAATACATAAAAAAACATAAATGTGATGCTCTTTACCTTGTCCAACCACATCATCTTTCTCGGCACCTTGAACCTCAACATGCTCATTAGGAACAACGTCCTCTACATCCCCTACAAATGCAATACAAAATGTTTTATTAATCCCAATACATTATAATTAAATTTTTATTACTATACCAAATTCAATTTAACATGTTTTCTTGTATTAAATATTCATTAATCAAAATTCAAACAGAAAATGTATACCTTGAGTACTACAATTCACATTAGAATCTATGCCTCCATCGTGCTCGGCCGGTGCACTATCAATATCGGTAGACTGCATTCCAACGTAAATAATTAGTGTATTTATCAACAATATATACATATAAATACAAGACAAATACTAAGAAATGTTAATCATTCAATTTACTACATATAAATATATTCACTTTAAAGTTTTAAACAAATATATAATCAATGTTTCCTTACTTAAAACAAATATATTCACTTTATGTTGGAACTTAACATCAAATACGGTAATTGGTAAAGTTTTCAACTTGAAATAAAAATCAATTGGCTTATTTACCTAATCAACAGATCCAACAGAAGAACCTTGTGCACTCATTGCTTGGCATCATTCAGCCACGACTTTATAGCCTTGTTTGAAGCCTATTTTTTTGTCCTCTTCTGTAATCGATTTTCTGAACTCCAAGGCCTGCATTTTTTATTGGTATCATGAATTTTTATTGTAGTGAATTTCATCAAAACTAAATTGATTGCAATTTAATTATAAATATTTTCATACATTTTTTCATTTACTAATACTTACAACTTATGCAACAAGTTTTGAATATCCACCCGAGCCAAGCCTGTCTTGCCCATGCTTTTGTTTTCTTGTTGTTGTTTCCTTTGTTGTGTCAGGCAACCTATGTGATGTTTGAGGTATGTTAGATCACATAAGTACAAAGATTAAATAGTACATAATTTCATTATTAACATTATCACATACCTTCTTTCCTCAGGTGATACTACTCATCCACTATGTCTTGCACTTCTCTCAAGTGCATCCTTTTTAAGATCCTGCAACTCATTAATAGGAATATAGGGAGGCTGCTCATAATAAGGGTTGTGTTCTATTTGGCTCCTATAGTTGTCCCTAATATAGTTCAAAATAGTGCCCACTTTGTTAAGGAGTCTAAGTCTATGAAAGACTTCAGGTCCAAAAAGTGTTGTCATAGAGTCAATGAGCTTATTCTTTAACCCTTTATCTTGTACTGACCACCTTGTAATACGCCTCTAACCCTAATATAAGTTTTTTGTTTTTGAAAGAATTAAGATCCTTCGATGTTTTCTTACAGCTTAAGTTGTACATGATACTTGTTTGATCTATTCCTATAGTTGTTTATAATAATTTCATAAGCTAGTACTCAATGATTCTAATATCAGACATACTATCTAAAGGTATCATTTTTGTATGTATTTATCTCCATGTATGTATTGAGTACCTTCAAGACCTTTATGAACATAGTTAGGATGTTATATGATATGTACTTGATAGATATATATAGGTGGTTATTTATATTTTCTTCTATTAAGGTTACTTTGGATGAATCTTGTATCTCACTTGATGATTTGATTATGTTGATTTATTATTAGTATTGATAAGAGACTAACACAATGCTTGAGATTCTAACCTTCTTTATGCTGATGCAACATGCTTTGAGTGTATATATCTACATGATGTGTTTTCGTGATTCAGGATGAAGTTGTAGTTACTCACATAGCTGAGGTCCACACGATGTATCGATCCTGGTCATCTGTCTGCAATGTTTTCTTTTACATGTATATCTGTGCATATGTATTTCTTCTTTGTGATGCAGGCTTGCAGGTACCAAGCATCGACTTCACCTGGCTTCACAGGTCTGAGCATGCCCTCAAATCCTCAATGGTTGTTGTTATGGAGATAGTACTAAGGCCCCTACATGAGTCTTCCTTTGTCATTTTTCCAATTTGGGAATATTAGGGTTCCTTCTTTGTCAGTCAACCTTTGGGTCAAAAACCCAGATCCAACGCACCCGGTTGGGCATGGTTGTAGTTAGTGCCTTGTGGCCACTTGAATTCATTTGGTTGTATGATTTGTTTACTCATTTTATTTATTTCTCCTTCTTGGTATGATTCTTAGTTAATCTTTCTATGTTGTGTTTCAAGAGTTTGGCTTGACTTTCCTTGTTGACTTTGGTTGACCTTGTTTGATCTTATGGTTTTCTTGATATGTTTCATAGTTGATTTTTATGGCCTCTTTTGATGATTAGATTTATTTTGAGGCATGTGATTTTATTCTACCTCAGTGTTATATCCTATAGTAATTATAAATAGGTAATAATATTGTGATCTATTACTTCATAATCTTATAGATTATAGTGTTTGGTATTTGGCATGTATATATATATATATATATATATATATATATATATATATATATATATATATATATGGGTGCACACATATATGTATTTATATATATATAATTTATATGTGATTAAATGTTAATTATTGTAGATATTGTTGATGGTGTATATTTTGGGATTAATGTAAAGTATAATATTATTAATACTTAAATATTAAATAATGCAAGGTATATTATTCTCAATTGTTAATTATTAATAATGAGGATAGGTTATATATATAGATATTGATGTAATTAATGATGGCATATGCATATATGCTAGGATAATATTACATATGTGTATGAATGAATACAAATAATCTTTTATTGTATATTTGAGTAATATAGTTGTATGATATTAAGTTATTTTATAATACCCTTTAGTTAAGAGTTAGTTGGGAGTTGGTTACTTTTCCTCTCAACCTTTGGAAATATATTTATATGCACTACTTTCTCATTTTAAGAGAGGATATTTTGGGGCTGAAGCATTGAGGAGAGGATGGCCTTACTTTTTATGGAGATTTTGGAGAGGAAACTTGGAGATGTGAGGGAGAGTTTGTAAGCATATGTCTTTAAGAATTTTTGGTTATCTTTGCTTTTGGGAGAGAGACATTTTTGTGAGAATTTCAGTAGTTGAGAGAGGGATTCTTTATTGTGGAATTATTTCTTTCTTTCATGGAGTTTTCTAAAATTGGAAAGGGTTTGAAGGATGCATCTCAAGTTTGGAATTGTCTTCTCTTTTGTTTCCTTCCTTCTTCAATTCAACCTTCGTAGGACATGAGGTATGGATTGAATATTTTAGTTACTTTATGTCTCTAATAGATTATGGATCTATTTATATATTATCATTATTTATTATATCTTTACTTTTAATTTCTATGGTTATTTTAAAGTTTTGAGTTTTTGTTTGTAAGAATTGGCATGTGTTTTCCTAGGGTTTTTAGCAACCCATTTTTGGAGATCTATTATTATGATAATTTAAATTGCATCTTTTGTTTTACTAAATTTATTTTCTGGAAGTAAAATTCACAGATCTCAAATGGGTATCTCTCTAATTTTATTTTTAGGGTCAAATTAATGCATTATTTTTGACATTTTGGCAGACTATGCCTGTCCATTCTTGATTCCAAATTTTCTATCAAATGTATTCGTATGCTACAGGCTGATATGATCAGATAAAAGTATGAATTTGATATCAAAGATTCTCCTAAGTATTATATTTCATTTTCAATTGGTTTGGTCAATTTTAATTATGTTTTGTGAAAATTACAACCATTTTAGTAAAGGCAGGTCTGAACCCTAACCAGAATTTTCTATTTTAAACTAGAAGTAATAACTTTCTTTTCCACTGTTGGATATTCCTAAAAATAAAATTGAGAATCCATAATTATGTTATCTAAATCTCCACCAAAGAGATTTCCTTTATTATTATTTTTTTGGAAGATATGGTTGACTGTTCTATGATGACTATTCTTTGCATTTAATCCTTGCTTGAAATAATTCAGTTTAAGAACATCATTAAGTTTTAAGGTTTCATATGGTTACTAGAGGCTATTAGAATTTTTTTTTGGTTAATTGGATCTATTTATACTTTGAATATATTTATAATATCACTTGGATGTCTTCTTATATGCTTGGAACATTCTGAATATCATATTGGGTTTAGGGTTGTCAAGTGGACTAGGGACAACATATGTTTTCCTAAACTCAATCAAATATTGTTATGGAATTGATATGAATTCTTGATGATGAATCTATTATGTTATTATGACTCTTATATGTATGTTAGGGAACCTAAGTACACTAGGTGAGTGGCTCATAGTGAGGGGCCGGGGCCCTAAGTGGCTAGTACCAGGATAACCTACTATGAGTTATTTAATCAAGTGATAACCTAAATAAATGAATTGGGAATGGGAGATTATTGGAATGGGAAATTGCACAATAATCAAGATTAATTGTGCCTCACCCATGCCTTTAGTGCTAGTAAAGACTAAGGATGGGAGTGGGAGAAGGTACCTATGCGTAGGTACGACTGGATGACCTTGTCTGTATGAGAGGCATTCAGTTTTGCATGTGCCTACTTGGGGGCCGGGGCCAAGAGTGGCTAGTACCAGGACAACCCAAGGGGTGAGGGCTATGTGATGACACTCACCTAGCTTCTAGCTTAGATTCTCTACCAAATTTGATCATGCCTCTGGTAGTCCTTGTGGTCTTCTTGTCTTTTCTTTTGTGTTGTGACTTTGGGGAAATTTTATCACCACCTTAAGAATTTCCTAGTTGTTACCTCTTGTATGGGCCTTTGGTTCTATGTCCTAGCTTGGGTGAGTGGGCCTATTGGTTCCACGTGGTTAGGTGGTTAATATTTATATCGAGGTATTGATCGTGATTCTTTGGATGATCCTAGCACATATTCCTTTCCAGATCTGTAGTTGAAGATTTCTTAGTGGATATTTTAATATGTTGAGATGTACTTATGTATCTATATTCATGTAATTTTAATCTCCTAAAAGGAGTCTTGTAATATTTATGTAATCTCAATTCAAAGCAATGCTAAGGGAATGGGTAGTTCTAGGTAAAAGAAAGGGAAAAGAATGTGGAATATTGGACATGTTACTAGCATTAAAAGAAAGTGTTTATGTTATTTCTCCTATCCTCTTATGTTGTCCATATGTAAAGGAAATAATCTTAAATATAGCTATATATAATGATGTATCACAAAAATAATGTATTCTCTCTTGATGAAAGGATCCAAGGAAATTATTGAGAAATGATAGGTTAGTGATTGGAATTATTAACAATGAATGGTTATGAAACAATGCAATAAAATAGTAACTTGATTATAATGTTAATACTTGGTTCATGTTAATGAAGTACCTAGGATAATGCCTACCTTAATGAATATTAATCTCTTACCTAAATTATTAGAGAAAAGTGATATAAAGGATAGTAGATGTAGATGAAATCAATATGAATTTATGGAATGAGTTGGTAAAAGGAATAATGATGTTGGATGATTAACCTATGTTTAATAAAAGAAATAAGTTAGGGACATTTAACTTGGTGCATTAAAATGAATGTAGATCTTTTAAGCTCATGATTCTATGAATATCTTATGCATGTAAATGGTTTATATGATGTTGCTTTAGTAGCGACGTTAGAGAACCCAGGAGGACTTAAGTTGTATAAATCTTACATTCAAGTAGTAGAAAATTATTTCTTCTTTTAGAAATATGAAGTGTAATGATGAATATTATTCTAGTTAAAATAAAAAAATAAAATAAAAATTCACTACATGCATTTTGTAGAGGTTTTATGTCTTGTCCTCTTGGGTTGCCTGGCGGGGCGTTACACACCTTTTAAGAAAAAAAACTATTAGATTCATAAATGAAGTGAAGTTACCTTTTAATATACTTGAAGAAAGGGATGAAACAAAATCTAGTCTTGCAATTAAATGAAAATATGATACCATGTGCATATGGTCGACCCAAAAATGGGCAAACATTCATCATTAAGTTTTTCATAAAATAGATTATTCACTGCAAGATAATTACGAGATTATTATAATTAGTTATTGCAAGGGACCACACAGGGGGTTAGTGCATTACGTTATGAGTATTATATTATATAGTAAAAGAAAGGATAAGTCTTTAAAGTACCTGGAAGTTGGGCTACTCTCAATGGAAGTCCATCTTCATTGCTCATGAGAAATTGATCACATTGTATTTTTCTCGTACATTTAACACGAGTACATCTAGGAATTGCGCCATTGCCTCCTACATAAAATGAATCCAATATTATAAAATTCACCCTAAGAAAGAATATATAGGTCAAGTGAAATAAACACATGATAAATAAGAGAGAAAAAGAGGAGTCTACTTACCAATAGTAGGTGTACTTGCTAACATTTTAGGTAGAACTACCTCTATGGATCTGATCCTCATACCAGGCACTGTACTTAACATAGGCTCAATAGCAGGTGCTGAACAAAATATTGTTAGAGAATTAAAAAAAATGGATAACCATGGACAAGATGGAGGATAAAACATGTGATGTACCATCTCAAGTATTTTCATCTAAGGTAATGCCCTTTAATCTATTTATCATCCCTTGTAAAGAGAACACATATATTTTAGTTAATGACAAATAAAATAGTATACTATAAAAATCATTATTGAACTTTTGTTATAATCAAAAACTACATTAATACTTACTCTATAGTTCTGAACATGGCCAATCAACATATCCTCTTCCCTCTATATTTTAGGAGTGTGAGGTTGAATATTTCCATTCGAGCTAACTCTTTTGATATTGCACGAAGGACCCTTTCCAGTGTAACCACAGGATCAACCTCTGATAAGAAATCAACATTGAATGGATCATGCTCATTCTGCAGCTCCTCATGGACTACTTGTTCCTTTCCCTTTCTCTGATCAACACTCATTTGTGAGAATGATATTATTATCCCTTTATTTAAAAGAAATCCAAAATAGTAGAATAATAAAATATACGCATTAACATTTTTCTTGTATGTGAAATTGTACAAAAATAATGAGTTTTACCTATCGGAAAGAAGAAGTCCGATGAGAACTATCACTGTCATGCGTATCTTGTGGCTATTGATCCATACTATAGCTCTGTATTTCAAAAAAAATCATTCAGACATGTTAAAACATGTGTTCTTATTGTAAGTTACGTTGAATAATAGACAATTATCAAAATGTGTACCACCTTGTCCATGATAGTGATGGGGTTTTTTGTATCTATGTGATTCAAATAGTAATTGATAAGAAACTCCTCGCCTCCACGTATTGATTTGATTGCACATACAAATACGTGATTTCCCTCACGTGCCTCAAATATGCAATTGGGTTGCTTCTTAGTTGATGTAGGTCATGTACTGTTTATAAAACCTGCAATATTCCCTGATACTTTTGGTCTTCCGTCGATGTATATAGCTACTTTTTTATTTTGTTCACTAACTTTTTGTTGTATATAATTTTCCATGAGTGCATACCTACACATACTTTTTTTTATATTTAACAATCTGCATCCAACTACTATAATCATAACAAGGTCTGACATAGTCCATCAATTTGACAACTTTGTTGTAAGAGACCTTTATGCCATCCATGGAAAATAGGCCCAAACCATGTAATGAAGATGGTGCTATGCGATATATCCTCTCTTTAACACAAAAATTAGTGTTTATTGGAGGAAGTTCATCGGGGACCCATTGTTTCTGTAGATGTTTATACCTAAACGGCAGCTCAGAGTTACCTTTTCTCTCATCATCATAAGAACATGACCCCCCTTGAGCAAGGAAAAATTTCATGCATTTATTAAATTTCTTTCTAATCTTTTGACCTCGAGTCAATCTCATTGAATTACATGTACTAAATGTCTCACTTTCTTCTTCCATTCCTAGATTTTCCTTGCTTGATGAAGACAGTTATGACAAATACCTTTTTGTTAGTACATACACCTCATGAAATGAGAAAGACAGGTGGCAATGAGAGATATTTTACATATGGTAAAAGACATTAATCTCTATGGGGTGTATTGACTTGTACCTAACAATCCATGAGACTGTGTGGGATACTTGACATAAGATAATAGTTATATAATCAGACAAACATAGTTCACTCCATAGTTTTCATTATATCTTGTGAAGGACATTATTCATTGTTAAAATTATCTATTTATCCAACAACATTTTAAATATCTCATTGCATGGGACACCACTATTGTGGCATTTTGTCAAAAAGTTCTTGTGCCTTGCTGGTAGTGTTTTTATTACATCTTGTGAAGGACTTTATACATTATTAAAATTATCTATTCATACTTTCAGAATTAGCTCACTCCATTATAAGGAACAAAGAGAATCCCCTATGATTTAACATCATTGAGATACCTCCTTTCATTAGCTTCATGTCACCTTCTCATAGCTTCTCATAGCTTCCTATGTGTTTCATCCTTCATTTATACACTTATTTCCTAAGGGGTATTCTTGAGTTCAAACACATTGAGCTGCTACAACTGAATTATAAATCATGAATTCACTATAAAATTAATTCACTATAAATCAAGGGGCATTATATATCATGAATTTGCTATAAAATTATTGTATTGCTCTAGATTTCATATGGACATTTTGTCAAATGGTTGGCATGTATGTTTATTCAAATGGAGTTATATCATTTGGAATGGATATATGATCAGTTGATATCAAATTCTATGTCAAGATTTACATCATTAAATGTTAGAAATAGGAAATACTGAGAGGGGGGGTGAATCAATATTTCACAAACTTTTACTTTTGCCCACTTATGGATATAATAGATTACTTTAAAGCATAAGAAACTAAATAGCATACATAATAGTAAATGTAAAGAACCCATAACACATGATATGTTCTCGAGGAAACCCTGGCCAAGGGAAAACCCTGGTGGGGATGGTACCCAGAAAGATCCACTAGTCAAAAGATATCCAGTTAAGGATGTTGACCCTGTTAGGAGCCTATTACAATCATATAGTGTATCAGTCCTAGTTAAGGGACTATAGGTCTTGTTAGAAGCCTCAACCCTATTAGGAGTTGTAGATACAAAACCTAATTACCAGATGAGTTCACTGCCCAAACAAGTAATACAAATGTTTACTGATTACAATATGGTACTGCTTACAACTTCACATCAGAAACTTTCACTACTATCGGTACATCTCTATTTATACAAGATACAAACATAATATCTTTCTCCTGTCAGCTTGCATATCTTTATCCAAGAGTAAACATCTAGGATATCATCTCTTTATAATATAAAGTCATTATTTTGACAAGCAAAATAATCCCTTAATTCATTTACTAGTTCTGTCTTCAAAATTGCTCTGTCGGTTGTACTCTATCATCGGTAAAACAATCATAAATTTGTCTGTACTCTTTTGCACATTGAGATGGAGTATCCTTAGACACCATAGAGTCTATGTTCAACTACACAAACTCTGATCATGCTCCAGTGAATGTCACCAAAACAAATTGTATCGGGTGCTCTATAAAAAACACTATTTCATACTTAGATAATTTTAGTCTGCAATCTTCCCTACTTACTTTCCATCTTATGCAATCTTCATAGGGAACATATGTTGCCATAATGACAACATCTATGTACATACCTTAGCCAAATTGCCAACATTAAATTGATGATAGTTAGAAGACATAGTTAATCCATACACTTCTAAAAGGAACTATCCCACAAAACATGTGCACTTAGGAACATGTGTAGTGTATAAGCACTGGAATCCAAATGAAGCCCTACATTTATGTCTCTATGAACACCTGATGAATCACTGTTGTGACTACATCATCCAAATAGTGCAACAAAAACACCAGATGTTGTTGTTCCATCTGGTGTTGCTATGGAATCATTTTCAAATGATGCATCCACAATAGTAACCCACCATTCCCATCAACATAAGGCAGACATGATTAAGCATAAGCAATGGAGGGGGCATTATCAAGGTCAAATCAGAGGTCAAATTTCATTCCTTGAAATTTTATATTTGTACAATTATAAAATTTCATGCCTTGAAATTTTATAACATAGTTCCTTAGCATTTGATCTTCATATTGCAGCCATGACTTGAGGTCAGAATTCAAGCTTTGTCTTCTCATTAACTCAATTTCATTTTGATGGCATTTGTTGATTTAATTGCGACACCAACTTGGTTATAAACAAAAAAAAAAGAAAAAGAAAGTGTCATTTGTAATTTTTGTGAATTCGAAGAGCTGCCATGAAGATGGCACTACACTTTTGCATGGCATGAAGAGGGCATTCAAGTTTCACTCACAGGCTGCAAGCTAGGGCATCATGCATTGTTTATGAGCTCACTATTTGAGCACCTCATGTCCCTATTTGATTGGTCAGTGCTTTGTTTGTTATATTGAGTTTACATCATATATTTAGTCTTAATAAATATCTTATAAAACAACATAAAACTAACCCAAAATACTTTGTCTTAATAAAATCCTAATAAAACAATATATTTAGTCTTAGTAAAATCTTATAAAACAACATATATTATGTGAAGTGTTTGATCTCTTTTTATTTGTTTTGTTGTTGATATTCACTATGTGGTACTCCCCACTTATGATCATTTTATGAGGAAATGTCTTGATGGTGTTGGAAATTTGGATAATGTGGATGCATAAATGTTGTCATTATGGAAACATATGATCTCTATTGAGAGCGCAAAATCTGGAATGCAAGTATGCAAAGTTGTAGAAAGAAATTGTCTAAGTTTGAATACAGTGATCCTGACAGAGCACCCGATGAAGATTTAGTTGGCGATGTCCACTGGAGGAATATTTTTGTTTGTGTAGTTAACTAAAGCTTCTATAGAGTATGAGGATACCCCATCTTAGTTCACATAAAGTTTGGAGTAGTACGGACAAAGTTATTCAAAGTTTACCGAAGATAGTTTTAGCGAAAGAGTTAAGGGATTATTTTTGCTTGTCAAAATAATGACTTAACATTATGAAGGGATGACATCCTATATTTTTACTCTTGGATAATGATTTTGGATGCCGACCATGTAAATTTACTAGCTTTAATAACTCATATATTAGGCATACTTGAAATGTAATGAAAATAGAAGTGATATGTAAAAAGAAAGAAAAGATAACTTGTGATAGTTTTTTATTATGATAGCAGCAAAGGCTATTGATGTGAAGTTGTAAGCAGTACCATATTACAGTCAGAAACATGTTTGTATTACCTGTTTGGGCAGTGAGCTCAGCTAGTGATCAGGTTTTGTAATCTAACTCCTAACAGGGTTAAGGCTTCTAACAAGGCCTAAAGTCCTTTAACCAGGACATATGTACTATACATTGTAAATTAACTCCTAACAGGGTCTAATATCCCTAATAGGATACTTTTGATTAGTGATCTTTGTGGGTACCATCACCACTGGGGTTTTCCCTTGGCCAGGGTTTCCTCAAGAACATATGATGTGTTATGAGTTCTTTCTATTTACTACTATGTTTGTTAATCAGCTTGATAATCTTTGTATGCACTAAAGTAATCTGTTATATCCATAAGTGGGCAAACGAAAAAGTTTGTGAAATACTAATTCACCCCCCCCCTCTCAGTATTTCCTATTTCTAACAATTGGTATCAGAGCACAGTTACTCAGAGAAGGAACATTCAAGAAAAGCTTAGTAGCTTGAGTAAGATCTCTATGGATATGGATCAAATTCAGAAGAATCTTGAAGAAGCTCTTGAATAGATTGATATGCTTACTGATCAAAGAAACTCCTTAAGAAGAAAATATGAAGATGCAAAGAATGCTATTTACAAATTGAAAGGTAAGATTGAAGATCTGAAATCTGAAAAGAAATCTGATATGCTTGTTGAAGATTGTGATGAATTAGAAAAAGAAAATGAGATCCTTAAGCATGAGTTGAAGATAGTAAATCTGAAGCTTAGTATGAAAGATGGAAATTTGAGATCTGATAATGAAAAATTGAAAATTGAGAATGAAGATCTGAGGTCAAGACTTGAAAAGGAAACATCTGAATCTAAAAAAGTAAAAATGCAGTATGTGCAACTTGAGAAGTATAATAAAATTGTGAAAGGTGAATTAACTCAATCTAAACAACAACTTAAAAGGCCATATTCAAAAGGTGATAAGACTGAAAAACAAATTTCTTTTGAAGAACCATTCTTTGATAGGACTGGATTTGGATATAGTATGTTTAGAACAAACCATGAAAGCAAGAAGCCAGATCTGAAGACATTTGAAAGTGTGGAGGAAATAAAGCTAGATGAGAACACATTGGAAGATCCACCTAAAGAAGAACCACCTAGAGAGAAAGATGAATCAAAGCAAGAAGAATCAAAATAGGAAGAATCATCTAAAGGTATGCAAAGAGAATTGAAAGGTAGATGTTTTACTTGTAATACTATTGGGCACATGAAGAGAGATTGCACAGGTAAGAAATTTAAATCTTTTAATGGACATTGTTATAATTGTCATAGTTTTGGACATAGAGATAATGAATGTAGAAGACCTAAAGTAATTTTGAATAATTATGATAGAATGATTGGGAATACTAACAATGCAGATAAGAAATCTATTGAAGAAATGAATCAAAGAAAAGTGGTAGTATGTTTTAGATGCAACAAAGTAGGACACATTTCTAGAAATTGCAGGTCACAGATTAACTAGCAAGGACAGAGATTTGGAAACAATGGAATCATTTGTCAGATATGAAACAAGTTTGGACACTCAGCAAGATTTTGTAGAATGAACAATGGAGGTTATCATCATAACCCTAACCCTAGGAACAATGAAAGAAGGAATGAAAATGTAAGAAACAAAGAAAAAGGTTGCTGTAGCAATAAAGATGAAGTTAAATTTGACAAAGGCATAGATCAAAGAGGTATAGTCAGCACTGAAAGTAGTCAAGAAGGTAATGTAACTGATGGTAAGGATGAATCTTTACCTGACCCTTCTTTAAGTACTTAAATTATGTAAGTTTCTGTAGTTTAGGACTTAGGATTAGTGTAGATTAGGAATTTGAATCAGTTAAGTTTTGCGTAGTTAGATGTAGGTTTATTATGTTGTACTAATGCTATGGTTAAGTGCACAAAAGAAAATATTGTGTTTTACGAGGTCGTAGAAAGTTTTATGATTGTAGGTTTGCAGAATCATCTTTTTGAGGTTTTAGCGGCAAAATGAATGAATGTGATGTCAGATCGAGTTAATGTGAAGTGTTATAAGGTCAAAATCAAAGTTATTATGATTACAAAGTGTTGAAAAGAGATTTGAAAGAAGAAAAGTGAGTTGAGGATGATTTGAAGAAGTTTGGAAGAAGTTTGCAGCGACGATCATACTGAAACCCTAGATTTGCAAAGTTGAGGTATTTCTTGATCTTTAATTAGTTGATAAGATGGATATTTCTATGGCTCATAATGTTAAGGATAAGACTAGACCAAAGATTAAGAAAGAACCAATAGAACCAACTGAAATTGATGACAATTTAGCATTATCATCCGTACCAGATGGAGTATTGCACATTGAGAATGTTAAAGGATATTTAGGTTGTAAGTTTGAAACTTTGGGAGATGCAGATTTTAGTGATGATTACAGGAAATTGTACAATCAAGACATGTTAGTTAAACTAGCTTATGGGCAATTAGAGAATAATGAAATTATCAAATATTCCATGAAATATGAATTCAATGATGAGGAATGTACCAAAATAATTTTAAGTAGAATCCACAATGGGAAATTCTGGATGGAGGATAGAGTTATTGATATAACTGCTAACCTAATTCATGAAGTTACTAGATTATCAAAAGTTGGAGAGATTCCACTGAATGAAAAGAACATGAGAAAGATTGTTTTAGATAACACTGGATCTAGTTATAATGGTAGAGGAATTGTGATAAGCAAAATTAAGCAAGATGATGTTAGGTACCTTTGCAAGATCCTAACAACTAAATTATGTGGTAGTTAAAGGGAAGATGACATGGCTGTAGGAATGATTCATGTAGCTTATCTTATGTGTGTTGAGAATAAACCAGTAGACCTATGTGAAATCTTGAAAATTCAGTTATTTGAGAACTTAGAAAAGATTAAGAAGGCTAAGTACACTTAGTTTAGGTTTTCATCTCTAATAACCTATATGTTTTTCCATATTTTGAGAAGATTTCCTTACACAGTTGATTGGAGTGACAATGTGAACACAATGGAAAGAATAAACTCAATTTACATGAAACACCTTTTTGATAAAGTTAATGACAGTGTGAAGCTTGTATTGAAGACTTTTCAGAATATTGTTAAGAACAAGTCAAGGATTCCTCAATCCTTAGTTGAAAAGCATAAAGATGACATTTGTTTTATGGTTGACATTGATTTCACCTACATTGAAGTAGTTGAGCCTAGAATGGAATTCATAGACCCTCTTGGCTATGAAATATCTGAAGCAGAAATAGTAGGATATGTGAATAGATTGTTAAAATGTGAGTTGGATGGTCATGCAAATAGGTTTGGAACCTATGAAGAGAATTTCAACTCTGCAATAAGTTTGAGAGAAAAGAAGCAATCTAGTAAGAGAGTTGAATCTACTATGAAGAAAATATTGAAAGAATCTGGTATGTCAAGTCATGAGTTTGACATAGCTAAGAAGACTACAGAAGCCCTCAGGCAAAGTGAAAATCTTGTATTTCCACCTGAGACATCAAGTGGAGATCCTGTTGATCCTATTGCAATAAAGGTAAAAGTTGAAGTACCTGAAAAAGATGAAGGAGATAAATATTTTTCTCCTATTCATAGCAAAAGAGTAAAAGTGAGTGCAACAGGACCGGACAAGAGACAGAAAGTGGTTATACCACCTATACCTAGAAATGTAGCAATAATTAAAGATGATGATGTAGTTTCAGTTAAGAAGAAAACTTGGAAACCAAGAATTGAAAGAGTTAATGAAGATATATTGAAGCATGGAGACTTCACTAAGTTGAATAAATTCTATGATCTATATGGATCATTTGGCAAATTAAACTTTAAAAATGCAATGGTTACACACATGATTGTGGCAGATAAGAAACTTAGCACCATTCATGGTAAGATCCCAGAAGATTTGTATAACAGACTTGTGAATAGAAAATAGAGAGCACAAGAAGAGGACATAAAAATGAGAGAACATGTAATCAGATAGTTCTGTGAAGTTAAGGATGAAGATCATTTGAAGAGATTCCTGAAGTCTCTTGGAACTTTATTGAGAAGTAAGAGAAGAACAATCCTTATAATGGGAGGCAAAAAGGAGGAAGTACCAAAAGAGATAGAGCAAGCAGTAATGCAAGTTCTTGCAGATATAGTTGCAGAAAAGCATGTTGAATCAAACCCTCAGTAGAAGCAATCAGAGGAACCGCATGCAGAGGAAGTTGGTATTGAAGAAGTTCCATCTTCTTCACATATCAATATTGGCAAAGAATCAATGGATATTGAAGGCACCAAAGTGACTTTAGAATCAGATGATGCAGTATTTCATGATCTAGGAAATATTGTTGACAATTTGGCTTTGGGAGAGAAAGAAATGGTCATAGAATTAGAGAAGAATATAGAGGCAGAGGAAGCACCAACTGTATCAGAATTAGTTCCAGCAGAGCAGTCAGTTAAAGGCAAACAAATTTTGACAGAGGCCACTACCTCTAGTGCACCTTCTAAACCAGTTGAAGACATTAGTGCACCTGACAGTAAGAAGAGGGATATTGGTTCAATGTTTGAAGACCTTGGAAAAGAAGTTTAAGATGATGATCAACTTGAGTTCATTACATCTCTGAATAAAATTATTGGAAAGAATAAGAAGGTGAAAGACCTTGAAGGCAAAGTTAGAGTTTTGACAGAGAAACTTGAGAGTGTGATCAACACTAAGGTATCTGAATCAGATCCACTTGAGAAAGCTCAATCAATAATAAATTCTTTTGACTCTAAATTTTCTAACTTGAAGGATATTGCAAAGCTAAAAGTTTAGGAAGTCTTTGAAGGAGAAATGCAACAAACTTTAAGTGTAAATATTTGGAATGATATTGGTAGTTTATATGTATGCATAAAGAATTTGAGGAGACATTTTGAGACAGGAAAGAATTTGTACATACAATGTACTAAATCAGAAATCCTAATAGTTGAAGAGGATAAGAAGATCAGAGAGAAGTTAGATGCTATTACAGCTGAGACAAACACCTTGACAAGCCCTAATGTCAAGATAAGTTCTGTTGAGAAGAACATAAGGAAATTGAAAGATGAAATGAGAATGATAGCAGAGGAGAAGAACAGAAAGATGATCAGGGTTAACATCTTGAGAGAGAATGTCTCAATCAAGATATCAATTGTTGAAGATAAAATTGAGCAGTGTCTTTTAGCAAAGACATCATTTCAGAAGTTTAGCTTCGATTCCCTGCAAGCTTGTCAGACAACAGCATACGGATTGAGTACTCTACTCAATGTTGCTAAATCCATCAGGATGATATGGGAGAAACATTTTGAATCTTGGAAGTTAGAGTTTGGTGATTGTGTTGCCAGCCTACCAGCTTTGCAATAACTGATAATAAGGTATAAAGTTTTTGAAATTTTTGTACACTTTATCTTTGTCATTGTTGTCAAAGGGGGAGAGATAGTAGCAGAAAATTGAATATATGTTGAGGAAGGATACTCATAGGGGGAGCTATTCTATGGATTATGATATTGTATACATATTTTATAACTTTTTCTTTTGGCCAAAATTTTATATAAGTGTTTTTGAAGTTTTGTTTGCACACTTAGCCAATTTTCCCATATGTTGCCACCAATGACAAAGGGGGAGATTGTTGGCAATTTGGCTAATGTGGATGCATAGATGTTGTCATTATGGAAACATATGATCTCTATTGAGAGCATAGAATCTAGAATGCAAGTATGCAAAGTTGTAGAAAGAAATTGTCTAAGTTTGAATACAGTGATCCTGACAGAGCACCCGATGAAGATTTAGTTGGCAACGTCCACCAGAGGAATATTTTTGTTTGCATAGTTAACTAAAGCTTCTATAGAGTATGAGGATAACCTATCTCAATGCACATAAATTTTGGATTAGTACGGACAAAGTTATTCAAAGTTTACCGAAGATAGTTTTGCAAATAGAGCAGTTTTGGAGACAGTTTTAGCGAAAGAGTTAAGGGATTATTTTTTCTTGTCAAAATAATGACTTAACATTATGAAGGGATGACATCCTAGATGTTTAATCTTGGATAATGATTTTGGATGATGACCATGTAAAGTTATTAGCTTTAATAACTCATATATTAGGCATACTTGAAATGTAATGAAAATAGAAGTGATATGTAAAAAGAAAGAAAAGTTAACTTGTGATAGTTGTTTATTGTGATAGCAGCAAAGGCTATTGATGTGAAGTTGTAAGTAGTACCATATTATAGTCAGAAACATTTTGTATTACCTATTTGGGCAGTGAGCTCAACTGGTGATAAGGTTTTGTAATCTAACTCCTAATAGGGTTAAGGCTTCTAACAAGGCCTAAAGTCCTTTAACTAGGATAGATCTACTATACATTGTAAATTGAATCCTAACAGGGTCCAATATCCATAACAGGATACTTTTGATTAGTGATCTTTGTGGGTACGATCCCCACTAGGGTTTTCCCTTGGCCAGGGTTTCCTCGAGAACATATGATGTGTTATGAGTTCTTTCTATTTACTGCTATGTTTGTTAATCAGCTTGATAATCTTTGTATGCACTAAAGTAATCTGTTATATCCATCCGTGGGCAAAAGAAAAAGTTTGTGAAATATTGATTCACCCCCCCTCTCAGTATTTCCTATTTCTAACAGATGGCTCGTGGGCTACAAGCTAGGGCATCATACATTATTCATGAGCTCACTGTTTAATACCAACATTATTTACATCTTTTCATTTGGAATGCTTGATGACTCATGAGCTTTGAGAGCTAGGGCATCATTGCTATTACCTTCAAGGCATTGTGTGAAGTGTTTGATCTCTCTTTATTTGTTTTGTTGTTGATATTCACTATGTGGTACTCCCCATTTATGATCATTTCATGAGGAAATGTCTTGATGGTTTACAGGCTGCAAGCTAGGGAATCATGCATTATTTATGAGCTCAGTGTTTGAGCACCAACCAATCAAATAAGGACATGAGGTGCTCAAACAGTGAGCTCATAATGACATACACAATGCATGATGCCCTAGAAAAATAGCAAAACAAATAAAGAGAGATCAAACACTTCACACAATATATGTTGTTCTATAAGATTTTATTAAGACTAAATATATTGTTTTATTAATATTTTATTAAGATAAAGTATTTCAGGTTAGTTTTATGTTGTTTTATAAGATTTTATTAAGACTAAATATATGATCATACTTTAATACACTTACTATTTTGAATTTGATCTCAGACATCATGCAATGTTATTGTTGTCATTGCATGCTTGATGGTGTTGTGCACCATATATTATTTTATACACTATTTATTTCATTGAGAATTTGAGCTTGGCATGTGTAATGTATTTTTTGTTATTGGATCAATGCTACCATGTTGTTGAGGCTGTAGATGCACTGAATCACCACTGGCATTCTATTTTGATAGCAGCAATATAACAAATAGAACACCAACCAATCAAATAGGGACATTAGTAAGGCATTTAATGCATTATTACTTCATCATGATGATACAAATTTCATTGGCTTAGAGCGCATAGAATGTGGGTAGATGAATTGAATCACCACTTCCATTCTATTTTGATGAAGAGGAACTATGTTATAAAATTTCAAGGCATGAAATTTTATAACTATACATATATTTTATGAGTATAACTATACAATAGAAGAGCACCCACATGCCTTGGTTGTTATTGGTCTATGAAAGGTTTTGGTTTGCCTTTCCCAATTGAGATGTCATCCTAAGATTTAAAAGGACTACAGTACTAGTGAGGGCACCTAGGTAGGGCTGTTTGGTACCTAGTGTTCCTCAATTTTGGCTTGTAGTGGCCTTAGCCAAGCCACTAGGTTAGGGATAATCCTATTTGGTCTCTCTAGGTGTGCTAGCTAGTGTTTGTTCTTCTTTTTTCTTTTGAGTCCTTGGTGTGTATTTTGGAGCCTGGTTGTAGCAATCTTAGCCAACTTTGGTAGGTTGCCTGTCATAGGACAGTGTTCTAAAGTTGAAAAAATGGCATCTTTAATGTTTTAAATTTTTTAAAATGGCCTTTATGACCCTTACTCAATCAAGGATTGAGTTATTTTAAGGTGTGTGTAGGTGGTTTGTCTATCCACCAAAAGTTGCTTGACAACTTTGAAAGTTGTCATGACAGTTTTTCTTGCAAAAGCATGTAACCAGCTCAAGAGATAGCTAGCCCAATCCATGGGCCCTAAAACTGAGAAGGTAGCTATTTAAGCTTTGAAAACCATAATTCAAGGTGTAGGGAAGAGTGCAATACAAAGAGAAAACTTTTGGTTGTAGTTAGACTATGTAACTAGTTTTCCTTTGACAGAGATATACATTTTTGTGTTGACAAAGATAAGAAATGGATTCAATATCTAACTATAATGTTTGCATGTGGTGATTGTTAATGTTTTTGAATTCCTAGGATAGTTATTTAGCATTTCATTTCAGTTTTGAGTTAGTCTTCATAGTTTTCTTTATTTTGGCCTCTCTTGGGTTACTACTAACAGAGCTTTGAATAATGGAGTGCTAGAGAACTCTCCCACTATACAATCTATACAGGTCCATGGGATTTGTGTCTAGACTCCTTGTAATATATGTTGTGCAAAGGAGGGTACCCTTGAAAGTTGAGGATGTATCTATAAACTGATGCCCTAGGCAAGCTATCAGTGTTTGGTTAGGGGTCAGTATGTTGTTGCAAAGTAGATGGAGTGATTGAGGGTGCTCAAAGCCTAGTTCAAATGATGTGGAGGGGTGGTTAGATGCATGATCAAGCATCTCCAATGTAGAGAGAGCTTTGGGGATTATGGATACAAGGGAAAATACTAAACCCTCACTGTTACAGACAGTGAGTTACCAAACCCTCATTTACAGCCCCATTTTCAGCAGGCCTTGTATAGACAGTATGGGAAAAGGAGATTGACATAATCTTAAATCCCTCCCAAAAGGGTATTCAAATACATAATTATTTTGATGCTTTACTCAGAGAAGTTTGGAGTTATTAGTAGAAAAAGGTCAATTAGGCCTACTCAACCTAGTAGCCTTTTTAGGCCAGACAATAGACAAAACTTTTTAGAAGGGATAGAGAGGTTCCTAGAATAGTGAACTTTATCATATTCTTGGTGTCATAGACTGAATGGAGAAAGGAGGACTTTTGAACTTCTTAGAAGGGGACTAGGATAGCACCCTTAAGGCTAGGAGATTAGCCTCTTTGATTCTAGGAGGGCCTAGGACAAAGTTATAGAAAGGTTTATGTAACACCAAGTACCCTAGTTTGCATTATTAGATGATCTTGTTAAATTTGTGTTCATTTCATACAAAGATACATGTAAAGGGAAAAAAAAATTTGCATCTAAAGATTACATGTATATATATGAAAAATAAATTGTATATACTATACAAGGAAAATAACTTTCAGAAGAAAATGCAAGAGTACAGGCATGCATAAGAGGATGAACATAAATAATTTAAGGGTGCCAGACATTGCCTGAAGTGATGAATTTTTTACCTGGGTATGAATCTAGTGTGCTCCTATGTGATCCAGAACCCGCAAAGAAAAGAGATATGGGGGTTAGATAAAAAATATCTAAGCAATGAATGGCATCTTATTATTGATCCTTATCTACAATTATGCATGTGCATAGTCAAGACATACACTTCTGAAAGAAAAACCATGCTACAAGACATGTGCACTCAGAAGAATGTTGCAGAGAGTAAATTGTTGCATTTATGTATGCATGAACACCTAGTTATTCATTATTGTGATTTCACGTAAAGATCATAAAATCACAACATGGTTGGTAGCCCCAAGGAGGCCCCATTGCATGCAGTGAGTAAGCTACATCAAAACAAAGAGGTACACAAATTTGCATCATCTATACTGATGTCCCTATTTGATTGGATGATGCTCTATTTGTTATATTGTTGCTATTAATAGAATGGCAGTGGTGATTCAATGCATTGACAACCTCAACAACATGGTGACATTGATCCAATAACAAAAAATAAATTACAAATTCCAAGCTCACAGTCTCAATGAAATAAGCAGTGCATAAAACAATATATGGTGCACAACAGTAGCAAGCATGCAATGACAAAAATAACATTGCATGATGCCCAAGCTCAAATTCAAAACAGTAAGTGTATTAATGTATGATCTAATAGCAGTAACCTCATTGATCATTAGCTTTCACTCCTCCATCATTATAGAAGAGATAACTACCTACAACTATATTTCATAATTCCTCCTTTGAAGTATATATATATCAAGTATAATTATGAGTTTAAATCATATATTTAGTCCTAATAAAATTTTATAAAACAACATAAAACTAACCCAAAATACTTTGTCTTAATAAAATATTAATAAAATAATATATTTAGTCTTAATAAAATCTTATAGAACAACATATATTGTGTGAAGTGTTTAATCTCTCTTTATTTGTTTTTTAGGGCATAATGCATTGTTTATGTCATTATGAGCTCATTGTTTGAGCACCTCATGTCCCTATTTGATTGGTTGGTGCTCAAACAGTGAGCTCATAAACAATGCATGATGCCCTAGCTTGCAGCTCGCAAAACATCAAGACATTTCCTTGTGAAATGATCTTAAATGGGGAGTACTACATAGTGAATATCAACAACAAAACAAATAAAGAGAGATCAAATGTCATGCCCCGCAAGGGAACTGGGGAAGAGAACAAAGATTCTCTTTATAAAAGAAAAACCCAAGTAATGATTTATGAAAAAAATTTGAATTTTTAAAACAATTATATGAACAAAACTTAAACTTAGTTTCCTCCCAAGGTTCCCTTCTATCTAATGCATGATTCATTTAAGTCCATTAAGTAAACTAACAACAAGATATACTTCTCAAAGCAAATTACATCATATCACTATAAGATTCTTTATTAAGAACTACATAGTACTTTCATTTCAATTTCCCATTTAAAATCATCTATATTCCTAAGTATTCTTTATGAACAATATAACCTTTAAATCAAATAGAACCATCTAAATAATTTGATACATTATAAATAATAAATTTTTTCTTCAATGGCCTTTCCTTGAATCATCAATAATTAAAATCATACTACTTAACTAAAAATCATTTTCTTTTCCAACATACATCTTATACATAAAGTTCACATCCCCTTTTTCCCTTTTTCCTAAGTCTACCCATTTCAAATACATCATTTTGAATTACATCAATGATTACATTACATTCATCTCCGCTTGGGAGGTAACAATAACTTTACATCATGAAAGATAATTACAAAGCCTTTATTCTTCAAAAAACTGGTACATAAGCAATCATGAATCTTCAACACTGCATCCGAAAAAGATACCTCGATAAAAATTTTACCACCCAACCATGTGGACACCCAAAGGCCCACTCCCTCATGCTAGGAGATAAACACCAGGGTCCACAAAGAAGGAATAGCTAGGCCAAACCTAGGGTTGGGTTACCTTTCCCAAATAACAAATGAAAAGAAAGCCCAAGTATAAATCTTTCCCCAAATAGGTTCTAAGGCTTGGTAGAAACTCTAAGAAAAAACCTAAGTGAGTGTCATTGCATAGCCCTCAAACCTTGGGTTGTCCTGGTACTAGCCACTCCAGGCCCTAGCCCTCAAGTAGGCACATGCGGAATCGAATGCCTTTCATACAGACAAGTGCCATTCAATCATACCTACGCAGAGGCACCTTCTCCCACTCTCATCCATAGCCTTTACTAGCACTAATGGCATGGGTGAGGCACATTTAATATTTTTACAAGTTTGAACCCATTCCCATAAGTTTTAATTAAATTATCACTTGTTAAAATAACTCTTCAGTCGGTTATCCTGGTACTAGCCACTTAGGGCCCCGGCCCCGCACTGAGAGCCACTCACTGGGTGTCGTTCGGTTTTCTACCCTTAACCCACATATCGCAACCACATCATACACATAGTAAAAACATATCATAAACACTTTTGTAAGATTGCATCAAAGAGTAGAAAATAATAAGATAATTTATGGATGTTTTAGGGGAAATTAGGAACATTTAAGGATGTTTAGAATGGTTCTGATCTTCTTAGACAACCCTAAACCCTAAACTACTTCCTACACACATCCTAACCCTATTAAGGCATCCAAACGCACTGAACATAACCTCTACCAAACAAGGAATGAACACATTTATGATTTACTCAAAGTTCTATATACCAAAAGATAATGTTCCATGAACTTCATTCTAAGCTTGATATTTGACTAAGCCTGAAATTTGACTAAGTCTGATTTTATTAAAAATCTAAAAATTAAAAGTTACAACTTAACTCCTAGGAAGTTGAAACCTATCCCAATCAATTCAAAAGGTACCTAAACCCTTTATACAAGTATAACTTAAAGTATAAGAAATTAAAGTACGTTAACGTAAACTTATACTTAAATGTTTTAATTGTATAAAGCTTGAATCCTATTTTCATCAGTTAACACTAATTTGCTCAGTTCACACTAGTTGCTTGGTCACCACTAACTTACTCGGTCACCACTAACTTACTCGGTCACCACTAACTTACTTGGTCATCACTAACTTACTCGGTCACCACTAACTTACTCATTCATCACTAACTTACTTGGTCACCACTGACTTACTCAGTCATCACTGACTTACTCGGTCATCACTAGCTTACTCGATCATCACTGACTTACTCGGTCACCACTGACTGATTGAAAAAAACTACAAAATACAGCTGTCAACTTTGGCTTGTGGGTAAAACTCGGCATTATGGGAATTAGGGTTGCCTAATCTAAGCACGACCCATTTGAGATCTCCCAGTTTCCCTTTAGAAATAGTCCATCAATCCATCCTATCTATCCAACATATCTGTTCTAGATCTGGGCAAAGAAAGTGGTGCAAAGAAAGTGGTGCAAAGAAAAATATGAAACTGTAGGTTTGAAACAAAAGTTCTAAAGCCTCGAAGAACTCATAGACATTCTGGATAAGAGAGGAAATACAAGGAGAATGCTAAGAACCCTACAACCTCCTATAATTGCATAAATATTTGTTTATACTCAATACAGGAAATAAATCCATTCAACATGTTCCTTCTCTTCAAATCACTAATAAAGGGACAATGATATATATGAAACACAACATTCTATAATTTATATCAACAACGAACATACAAAGAAACATTTAACTAGATTTTCATCTTTTCATATCACAAAGGAGAGATAACTCTCGGGATGAATTCCAACCTGGAGTCCTGCAGAGATTCAATTGATGAAGACCAGTCCAACCCTCTCAACCCTTTCAGCACTCCTTCAAATCCTCCTGAGTGCAGTCTCCAGCCTCTTCTGGGAATAACCAAATGCCACTCTCAGAGAATGATGAATTTCTGTCCTCACAAATACAATATTCCTACCAGCATAATACTAATCTTTTTATCTTCTTCTCAAAACAACTCTCCTCCAACTCTCTCTCACACAGGAATTCTTTCCTGTATATAGATTGGGGAGTAGTTGCACAGGTACTCCAACCGATGCAACTATCCACCGGTTATCTGTTAACAATACAGTTTGTACAACCATTCCCGTAAAGGGATAAATAATTTTTTTTAATAAAACTATAATCTATTACCGTAATCAAATTTATGTTTCCTTTACTTTAGGGAAGTTAATAATAATAATTATTATTTACAACCATATCATTAACTAATCTAATTATTCATTAATAGAATGTAATAATTACTTACTCACCAATAATTATATAAATATATGTATGCATATGCATATGTGTGCACCCATATGCCTATGTGTACATATATTATTATTATTATTATTATAAATATTATTGCAAACATTCTATTATTATTATGAAGCATATTATTATTTACACACTTAATCCATATTCTTTACAAAATGCAATAGTGATATATATACAAGGTGAAACATACCACTATTATTAAAAATATTTATTATTATTTTTATTTTATTTTTATTGCCATAGACATTTTGTTATTATGGATATTATAAAGATAATACCATAAAATTCTTTATTATTATTGATATTAAAATCACATATTTCAATCACATACTAACTCATTCCTAACAAGAGCTGCTAGTACATAAGTAGCTAATAATAAAGATAAATTACTAAATCATACCCTCAAATTCACATCAATAATCTACTAATATAATTGAACGTACCATAAAGACAACTAGAGCCACTATACTCAAAACTTCATTCAGAATGGATACAAAAGACAAGAAACTAACTACAAGACCCACAAAGCCAGTAAATCGAGAGATCACATAATATATCCACACAAGGGATTGACTTGGCACTTCCCACCTAAGGATAAAAGGATCAAAGGTGAAGTTTCTTCTTGTGGAACCTGGTGATATCTCTATAACAACAACAACGATTGAGGATTTTGAGGGATCGCTCAGACCTATGAAGCCAGGTGGAGACGATACCCAGTACTTGCAATCTTGCATCACCAAGAAGAGATACATACACACACACACACACACAGATATATATATATATATATATATATATATATATATATATATATATATATATATATATATATATATATATATATATATATATATATATATATATATATATATATATATATATATATATATATATATATATATATATATATATATATATATATATATATATATATATATATATATATATATATATATATACATACAAATCAGATATATGCAAGTAGATGACTAGGATCGATACATCGTGTGGACCTCAACTAAGTGAGTAACTACAACTTCGTCCTGAGTCATGAAAACACATCCGACACATATCCATGAAACATAAAACATCATGATAATGGTTAGATTCAAATCATTGGGTTAGATCCATAAAACATATAAAAATAGATGGTTTTCTAATCTCATAAATGTATAAATGATAACCATAAATGAGCATATCCATCATATCATCATTCACAAAACATAAATGTAAATGTATAGTCCTGACCATCATAATAAAAATGTCCAAATCAGCAAAGTCTAAGTATCACCATAGGAGAGGTATTACATCAAACACTTCACACAATGCCTTGAAGGTAATAGCAATGATGCCCTACCTCTCAAAGCTCATAGATCATCAGGCATTCCAAATGAAAAGATGTAAACAATGCCAGTATTAAACAGTGAGCTCATGAACAATGTATGATGCCCTAGCTTACAACCTGTGAGCCATCAAGACATTTCCTCATGAAATGATCATAAACGGGGAGTATCACATAGCTAGTGAATATCAACAACAAAACAAATAAAGAGAGATCAAAAACTTCACACAATATATGTTATTTTATAAGATTTTATTGAGACTAAATATATTGTTTTATTAAGATTTTATTAAGACAAAGTATTTTGGGTTAGTTTTATGTTGTTTTATAAGATATTTATTAAGACTAAATATATGATGTAAACTCAATATAAAAAATAGAGCACTGACCAATCAAATAGGGACATGAGTTGCTCAAACAATGAGCTCATAAACAATGCATGATGCCTTAGCTTGCAGCCGGCAAGTCATCAAGACATTTCCTCATAAAATGATCATAAACAGGGAGTACCACATAGTGAATATCAACAACAAAACAAATAAAGAGATATCAAACACTTCACACTTCACATCATCCATACATGTCTAAAATGAACTGTGCTATAGAACATGGGTGTGTGTTAATGTGATTCAAAAGCTATTATGGAAGATTGTTTTATTATTGAGATAAGGATATCTTAATTCTACAAGAATAAATGTTTTAAGAAATATTTGAATGTAATTTTGACAATAACATGAGGAGTGGATATATTTCAAGCTTTAGCAAGACTTCATACCACGTGTTGTTTTTATATTATGTTCAATGTGTTATTTATGCTTGTATTGGTGGGAAAACTCTTGGAAACACCCAAAAGAGATTGCATTCAACCATGTTGTTTACATGACACATGTAGTTTACCTCCAGTCTAAATCAGCATTACGTACCAATCTTTGAATGGTGCGTGAAACAAAGCTTCACTCAAGCTTGAAAATGATAAGCATTATGATGTTGAGGTATGGTGTGGTAAGCACAAGTATAGTTTCTCATAAGATGTTATTGGTAAGTTTTTTTTTTTTCAATAGTTGTAGAATCCAGCTTCTCCTATACTTACACGTATGTATACATTTTGGGCTTAGTTTTAATGTCTTGTAAATTTGAGTGAAATGGTAATAATATTTAAGAGCAACAAGTATGACATTTTAAACAAGTATGCATATACATTATATAACAAGAGTGATATATTTTAATGGAAACACTTAATGAGAAGGATGCCTATATAACAGGAGGAGTGATATATTTTAATGGTAGTGGACATAGAAATTGCATTGAAACTCTGTAATTTATTATTGTAAGTGGACATAGAAATTGTAGTGTAAGTAGTAGGATGATTGTAAGTGGACATAGAAATTGCAGTGAAATGCTATAATTTATTATGACTCAGTGTTGTATATCCATATGCAATGTCTATTTAAACTTTAGGATGATACTTATATGATGGCTTAAGTAAATTGTTCTTACCTTGAGACTAGTACACCATGGGATTAGAGGATGGTTGTTATAATAGTAACTATGTGTCTATGGGATACTTTTATATTTTGTATTAAATGATGATATATACATATGGGTTTCTTCCTTTTGCAATAGTTTATATTCTGATACTTATATCTTGAATTTTCAAATGACCAATGAGTGATAATTTCAAAAGTGTATCATAATTAAAGGTACGTGAATTCATATTTTACTTAATTTGAATGACACTGTGTAATGTTTTTACTTACAATATTAATCTTAATAATATCCCTACGAAGATATCCTTATTTTATTATTGATGTCCCTATTTACATCTTTTAATCAAATGACCCAAAAACATTAAGAATGGTCCTATATGGTCACTAATAGCCAACTTTCAGAAGAATATGAATGAATGCAAACATACATAAGTGGATAAACATAAATAATGAACATACTAGACATTGCCTGAAGTAATGAAGTGTTGACCTAGGGTTCAATCTAGTATGCTCTTGTATGATCCAAAACCTGCAAGGAAGGAAAAGATGGGGTTAGATCCAAAGGATCTAAGCAATGCTTAGCACCATATTACTGATCCTCATCTACAATTATGCATGTGCATAGTTAAGCCATACATAGACTCAAAAACATGGTAGTATTTCAATCCAATAACAAAAAATACATTACAAATGCCAAGCTCATAGTTTCAATGAAATAAATAGTGTATAAAACAATATATGGTGCACAACAATAGCAAGCATGTAATGACAACAATAACATTGCATGATGCCCGAGCTCAAGTTCAAAATAGTAAGTGTATTAATGTATTTTTGCATGATGCCAGATATTAAATAGTGAGCTCAAGAACAATGCTAGTATTAAAAAGTGAGCTCATGAACAATGTATAATGCCCTAGCTTGTAGCCCGTGAGCCATCAAGACATTTCCTCATGAAATGATCATAAATAGAGAGTACCACATAGTGAATATCAACAACAAAACAAATAAAGAGGGATCAACCACTTCACACAATGCCTTGAAGGTAATAGAAATGATGCCCTAGCTCTTGAAGCTCGCAGGTCATCAAGCATTCCTATAGACACAAAAAAATGGCAAAAGGTTTAAATCAATAAAAAGGTGCAATAAATCATCAAAATAGCACGAAAAATCAATAAATGGAACAAAGGCAATTCAAATCAAAGGAAAATTCAATTAAATGATTAAATAAAGCTTGAAAAGGGGAAAAACACTAAGAAATTGATTAAATTCAATTAATGACATAGTTGTTGAAATGAAAAATCAAAATGAACATCTTACCCTTCATGGCTAAATTTAATTAATTTAATTAATTAATAAATATGAAATTCCCTCAACAAAGCAAAAAAGGAGACAAAATGGACACAAATCACTCACTTTTGTTGAAATGGTCCAACCTTTTGAAACCATTTAAATGTTTGTCCCCCCATTTATGGACAAAGCAAAGCCAATTGACCTTACCCAAGCATAACCATGGTTATCTCACTCTACCCCCTACCCTTGGGAAAATCTTATAAATAGAAGGCATTTAGAAGCATAATTCATCCACTCCACATCTTTGAATTGCAGCAAAACTCTTGCAATTTGTATCCACACCACTCACTTAGCTATTTTCATTGATAATTAGCTTAATTGTTGATCATTTTGTAGATTTCTTATCAAATAGAGTAAGAATTTGATAATTAGATCTAGTTTGCATATCATTCTTAGTTTAATTCTCATCTTTAGAGTGTCACTAGTGAGGATCATAGCTGAGAGCCTCATTTACCACTTTATTTTAGAGATCCATGAGATATTTAGATTAATTGTGCATTATTTAGATTAGTTTGCTTTGAATAGTGTAATTATCTTTTAAATCTTGTTATTTCATGAAGGTGTAAATCACTCACACACAAATGGCGCCCACCGTGGGGCCCTAGGCCTCAAATTCATCATAATTTCTATGTTATTTGCAAAATTTAGGCTAGAATTGCATGAATTTGCTCACTATTTGCAGGTTACAGAAAAGAAATCACGCCTGCTGGTAAAGAAGTCACGCCTAAAGCAAAGAGATGTCGTGCATGAAAATTCAAATATCACCTGAAGTCTGAATGATTACGCTTTTTAGCCTACAGAATCATGCTTCTGGTGAAAGAAATCACGCCTGCAGAAATTAAACTCTCGCATCACGGACAAGCAGTTGATGCCTTTGGTCATTTAAATGTCACTTGAATAGAATTAAAAGCCATGGTCGAGGAATCATTTTACGCCTAGTGAAAAGGGAGTATACTACCTTATTCATTTAATTTCTCGCTTTGTTGATTTGAAATGTCACCTTTGATTAATAAAATGTCACTTTTCTGGTATTAATTTGTCGCTTGTAATAAAGAGTTCACGTGTTGTTATAATTTGATATTGCACTTGATTATTTTAATCTCGCTTGAGCCCCTTATGGTGACGCTCATGGTTAAAGTAATTACGTCTTTATTAAATTAGATCTCGCGTTCAGCATAGACAATGTTGCCTGATTGAGCATTTATATTTTATCAGAGTAATTACTGTTGTCGCATCTAGTAAAGATTTCACGCTTTGCTAAAATTTGATATCGCACTTGCCTATTTTAATCTCACTTGAGCCCCTTTTGGTGACGCTCATGGTTAAAGTAGTCACGTCTTTGTTAAATTTTATCTCACCTGTAGTCTGGATAATGTCGCATGGCTGTATATTCTTTATTTTGTCAAAATTGTTAAAATGATGACTATATTCTAACTTCACGGTCATTTTTTTTTATCTCAGGAGCATGGTCTGTCATAAGAAAGTGCAAAAACCAGAGAGAAGGCATAACTTAGAGGAGAAATTGATCTCTAAGAGGATAAGGAAAGAAAACTGGGTACACTCTACTTTTGTTCTCAACAATGATTTAGAGAAGGAAGTAGAATTATATGCTAAGTACATTGCTGTTGTAGATGCTTACAAACAAAAATACATATCATTAAATTGGGAGTTTAGTCCTTAAGTTTGTAAGAATTTTGCAAGTATTTTGGTAAAAATAATCAAAAGCATAATCAATTATATCATTTTAAGCTTTGATTTTGATTTCCCCTCACTTTGTTTGTATTGTGCTGACTAACTTGTTGGTGGAGGGAACGTTTTTCTAAGGTAAGGGAAGGATTTGGAGAGAAAACAAGAAAATCTACTACTTAAAAATGCACCTAGCCTTTGCTAGCATCGTTTGAGATATTTCTCTCATCAAGCTTGCACATTCCCTTAGCTTGTGGCATTTCAAAGTTCAAAACATAGTTTAATCATAAAAGGAAAAAATAAACACTTCAATTCTCAGAACCCCTTTGTCACGGGGTTGAAAAAGAACCAAATTGATTGTGAGTGTTTGGGATAAGGGAAAAGCAATAGGGATATGCTCTTCACTCTTTGAGTGAATCAAATTCTCAAACTTGCTCTACCAAATCCACTTTTCATGCTTTCAAATGAACATGTTTAAAACTTAGTGGGCTCACCTCCTGAGATTGCCTTAAAAGGGCTGGTGAGAGGGATAGCCCAAAGTGGGATACACTTGCTTTTGTCACGAGAATTTGACCCAATATAAAATGAAATGCATGTATCCTTAATGGGGTACATGACAAAAAGGATTTTAGCTCTTTCAAACTTCCTCTAGTAGTCCTAACGGATTGTGCAAAATCATGCTTTGGTGTGTATGGGAAGCCCCTTAACATACTTGGGGGATGAAAAGCTAAGATCTATTTTGAACGGAAAACTTACTACATAACGGTAAAATAGCAAAACTACCTATTAGAGCCATGTTTACGAACCAATTATGTGCTAGGTAGATTGTGTGGAAGCTATTCTTGTGTTTAACCTGTGAAAACGTTCAAAAATACACACATTAGAGCATTCTAGGGATATGGTACCCAATTGATGTGTGTGTTGAGATTGTTTTTATATTTTCAAACAAGATATTCCAAAGTTATTGATCAAAACATCATTAAAATTTTAAACCATTTAAAATTGATCAAAAAATTTTACCTTATTCCAAAAACCAGCTTATCAAGAGAAGAAGTCAACATACCCTTAACGTTTGTTCATGCCTATTATTACAAGATCAATCTCTATAAGGAAAGCATTACAAACAGATGGGACCTACAACGGAGAAGAGCTCCCATTTTTTAAGAACACTTTCATTACTTCACGAGTGATTGAAAAACCCGCTAAGGCAAAGGATATTAACAAGATGTTTAGTGGTACCCTAGGAAATACCGATCCCAACAACCAAGGGAACAACATGAATGGGGGTATGGATCCTAACAACAATCAAGGGAACAACATGAATGGGGGTATGGATCCTAACAAAAATCAAGAAAATTCTAATAATGGAGGAAGAGATCCTAATTCTCAAGAGGCAAATTCACAAGGCAACAACTTATTTCCTCCTCATAATACAAACTTACCCCCAACTATGGAAGAAGCCATGGTTGAAAGAGCATTAGAGGCAAGACAATGCCCTTATTTCATAGAACTAATGAAAAAGATCATGCTTATGGATAAAGAAAAACACTTCATGGACTTAATACAAATGGGGGTAAAGCTACCTAAAGATTTTGACATAGAACAATTAAAGCCCAAGGAAATAGAAGACCCTATGGAAAAAATAAGGGAACAATTCAAGGCATTACAAATGGAAATTGACAGTTGGAAACAAAATAGGGCTCCTAAGCCTTTCTCTATTGAAACATTATGTCCTTTTCCATTCGATAAGAGTTTGGTCATGGTGCCTTTTCCCATTAATGTAACATTTCCTAAATATGAGAGGTATGAAGGAACATCTGACCCACATGATCATCTTCAGGAGTTTTGTACATTGAGTCTTGAATTCATGCATGAATCAACCTATTTAATGAGACTATTCCCAAGAAGCTTGGGAGGAACGGCCATGGATTGGTTTTCAAAACTACCATCCGGCATAAAATCCTTTGAAGAATTAGCTTCTAAATTTGTGACTCATTACTCTTATAACATCAAACATGAGGTCACAATGATAATGTTATGTAACATGAAACAACAAGATGGAGAAGCCTTCCTCACATTCTTGCAAAGATGGAGGACTGCATTTGCTAGATATCCAAGAAGTGTACCAGAGAAAGAAAAAATGGATATCTTTATTAACGGTTTAAGAAGTGAACTGAATTATAGGCTAAGGATGCAATGTCCTAAAACCTTCCAAGATTTGATTGATAATGGAATTACAATGGAAGAAGTGTTGATTAAGAGTGGAGAGTTTAAATTGTACAAGGAAAATAAGAATAACTCTAACTCCAACAACAACAATACCAACAATAACAACAATCCAAATAAAAGTTGGTACAACAACAATAGCCGTTATGCTCCAAAGAATAACAACAAAGGCATTTTTAATGATGGTGTAGTGGAATCCAGCAACTTGAAGGTGATTCCATTTGCCCTTACAAAGACACCAAATCAAGTGAATAATACTAATCAAGAATATAATGCACCTTCCAACAACAACAACAATGCCAACAAGAATAATCAAGGAAACAAGGATCAAAACAGAAAGTATGATAAGTATTTGAAGCCCACTCCTACAAGACACTTTACACCCTTGGGAGAATCACTTGAAACTGCATTAAAGGCTCTCATGGCTAACAATGTTATTACATTACCTGCTATTAAGCCTTATGAACCAGAACACAAGTCGGGCTGGTGGGATGCTAAGCATCATTGTGAATATCATAGGATTTGAGGGAACACTACAAATGAATGTCTACAATTAAAGAATGTGGTGCAAGACTTGATAGATAATAAAATAATCACTATTGATGGACCCCAAAATAATGAAGATCATACGACCTTCAAACAACCTTTTTACAAACATGATAAAGGTGAGTCATCAAATGGCAAGAAACAAAGTGCCAATAATCTCAACTTTGGGCCATCATATGATCATATTGTTAATGCTATCATCATTAATGAACAGCCTCAAAAGGAAGCAATAAATGTCATTACAAGAGGGCAGAATTCTAGAATGACTTTACAAGGGATAGTCCCTCAAAACACCAATATCCCACCATCCAACATTGTGGTCAAACAACCTCCTACAGTAGCAAGGCCTTATAGTTTGGTGGACCAATTGCAACGTACTCCAGCATAAATCTCAATCTTAGAGTTATTGAAGTTGTCACCGAATCATAAAGAGATTTTGGAAAAAGCTTTGGAAGAGACACATGTTTCTACTACCTTAGGGGAAGAAAAATTTCAAAATATGGTAGGACATCTTGTGGCTCCTCATTGTCTTTCATTTTCTGAAAAAGATGACATGTCTATAACTCATCCTCAAAATTTTCCATTACATATAGAGGTTTTGATCAAAAGGCATAGAGTCAAAAGAGCCCTTATTGATGGAGGGTCTGGCCTTAACATATGCACATTGAGTCTTGTAAAATCCTTAGGTCTATCCGAGTCTTGCATTGACCCTACAAAGAAAATCACCATAAAAGCTTACGACAAAGCTGAAAGAGCTTCTAAAGGCATGATTGTGTTGCCCATCCAAGTGGGACCAGTCAAGAAAGAAACCAAATGTCAAGTGTTGGACATGAAATTAACCTATAACATCTTATTGGGAAGACCATGGATTCATGAGATGCAAGTTGTCCCATCCACATACCACCAATGCATCAAGTTCCCATACATGGGTGAAGAAATCATAGTTGGAGGAGACTCAAATCCATTTCAATATTGTAATGCACTCAAACCCTTGCATGAATTATACATTCCACATAATCATGAAGGAGTTGTTCCAAGAATCACCAATGAAGATGCACAAAATCCTCTTCAAGCTAGCTCAACTACATCAACTAAGGGCAAGGAAAAAGTGAGCTACAAGGGTCCAAATGTGATGGAAAGTCCATATGTGGCACCTAAATTGGAGACAATGATTTACAAACCTACTAAAGAGGAAAAAGAACAAGCTAAAGCAGATCATTACCAATACATGAGTGAGATGATGAACAAATTTGACAAACAATGCAAGATTAGTTCAAAAGGGGTAGGAGAATATTCAGTTTCTCTATTTGACATGCCCATGTGTCCCAAATCACATGGTAAACCATCAAAAGAACATCTTCCACATAAGTATAATTCTTATTTTGTGAGGGAAGATAGCAAAGAAACATGGGATAAGGAAGAAGATGATGTCCTTCAATGGCTTTATCATGATGAGGATGGTATCTTAGACACTCCCATGGAAAGAATTCAGCATGTCAATATACAAATCGAACAACATGGGAAAGGATTTGATATTATGCAAAAGATGGGATACAAAGGAAGAGGACCCCTAGGCCAAAGAAATAGAGGGTTATTAGAACCTATTGAACCTATTTGGAGGGCAAGTCATGAAAAATCGGGAGTAGGTTTCCAATACAAGGGAGAAAGTTCAAGTCCAATGCATGATTTTCATCCTCAAATAAATGCATTAGAATCCAAAGGAGATAGTGATGAATCTAGGGATTATGAATGGGATACTTTATCAGATGAGTCATGTCAAGATAAAGAAGTCATTGCTATACATGATTATGCAAAAAATCCCAAAACAAGATGCTCCAATTAATGAAGAATCTCCTATTCAAAGGCCTAATATAGAACAAGCATCTAGTAGTGGAGCATGGATAGAAACATTTTGGACACCTTCAGAGGAGGGAAATTCAAATGTTAGTTTTAACCTGCTTGTGGCTTTTCCCACATTGTTTCCTGTAGAGGTTGACGAGGATTCAAGTGAAGGGGACTTTGACCCTGCTTCCATGGATCATCTTGAGGAAGCGCACATCATAGATCTAAATGATACAATGTATGAACCCTCAAATGAATTCATGTCCATAAATCCCATTGATGATACCTTACCCAATCACTCCTTAAAAAAATGAAAAAAATGAAAAAAAATAAAAAAATGAGAAGTTCTATTGGTGAAAACCCAACTGTGGCACCATTAGAACCAAAAACAATGAAAATAAAAGATGTTTCTTTTGGTGAAAACCCAACTGTGGCACCATTAGAAGGGAGATTGGATACTTTTCCTAAACATGAAGAAGAAAGGTCATCTATTATTATAGAACCAACAGAAAAAGTTAACATTGGTACAGAACTAGAGCCAAAGGTTGTACACTTGGCTGCACCACTTACATCTCTTGAAAGAGAGGACTTTATCAAATTCTTCCAAGAACAACAAGTAAATTTTGCATGGTCATATGCCGATATGCCTAGACTGGATCCTAATTTCATAATGCATCATCTGAATGTTAGACCCGGAGTTAAACCTGTGAAGCAAAAACTAAGGAAAATGCACCCACATGTGGCTCTCCTAGTCAAGGCAGAATTGGAAAAATTGTTAAAGGTGGGGTTCATAAGAACAATAGCATATGCTGATTGGATCTCTAACATTGTGCTGGTTACTAAGCATGATAAATCTATCTGTGTGTGTATGGATTTTAGGGATTTAAACCTTGCATGTCCCAAAGATGACTTCCCATTGCCAAGCATTGATACTATAGTGGATCTGACAGCAGGTCACGCAATGTACTCATTAATGGATGGATTTAGTGGCTACAACCAAATAAAGATTGCTCTTGAAGACCAAGAAAAGATATCATTTACTTTCCCTTGGGGTACTTTTTGTTGGAATGTCATGCCCTTCAGTTTAAAAAATACTGGAGCTACATATCAAAGGGCCATGACAACTATTTTCCATGACATGATGCACACTTTCTTAGAAGATTATGTGGATGAAATTCTAGCAAAGTCCCACAATAGAGAAGAGCATTTACAAATCCTAAGAAAAATATTCATTCGGTTAGAACAATTCAAAGTTAGATTAAACCCAAAGAAGTGTGCCTTTGGTGTCCAATCCGGCAAGTTATTGGGTTATATAGTGTCAGCAAAAGGCATTGAAGTTGATCCTGAAAAAGTACAAGCCATTCTAGAAATGGAGATTCTAAGAAATATTAGCCAAATGAGGTCACTACAAGGAAAGATTCAATCAATAAGGAGATTTATCTCTCAATTAGCAGAAAAGTGTCACTCCTTCACCAGATTACTACACAAGGACACTACATTTATGTGGGATGAAGAATGTGATAAGGCCTTCACTATTTTGAAGACTTATTTGATAAACCCACCTATTCTTATGTCACCTATCAAGGGGAAAGAACTGTTGTTATACATATCAGCCACAGAAAGGTCTCTAGGCATATTGTTGGCACAAGAAGATGAGCAAGGAAAAGAAAGGGCAATCTACTATCTTAGTAGAACCTTAATAAAATATGAACTCAATTATTCATTCATGGAAAGAGCATGTCTAGCAGTGGTTTTTGCATCTCAAAAACTAAGACATTATATGTTGATGCATAAGATCAAATTAATTGCCAAGATTGATCCTCTCAAATACTTGCTAAGTAAAACTGCCTTAACAGGTAGAATAGCAAAATGGGTCATGATCCTAAGTGAATTCGATATTGAATATGTTGATAGAAGAGCAATTAAAGGACAAGTGATAGCAGATCACTTAGCAAATAACCCAATGGAGTCTACACAAACCATGCAAATTGAATTTCCAGATGTAGAAATTGTCAACATAGAAGCAAAGAGATGGAAATTATATTTTGATGGATCTTACACAAAAGGAGGTTTTGGAGTAGGTATATTATTGGTTACCCCTCAAGGGTACACCATTCCAAAGTCCTATAAACTCTTATTTCCATGCACCAATAACATAGCGGAATATGAGGCATTAGTCATTGGCATCAAAATGGCTTTGGAATGGAATATTCTAGAATTACAAGTGTATGGGGATTCCCAACTCATAATCAATCAGGTTAATAATGAATACAATACCAAAGATATAACATTGATGAAATATAAAACCTTGATTGATGGATGGAAGAAGTACTTTGCTTTGATCACATTTGAATAGATTCCAAGAGAAAAGAATAGAGCAGTAGATGCCATGGCTACCTTGGCTTCATTGTTACAAAAACAAGATCAAAATGAGAAGTATGAGTTCTTGGTGGAAGAGTTGGTAAAACTAACATTCAACGTTCCTGACACCCAAATTGTTGCTCTTTTACATGGACATGACTCTCCTTGGTATAGACCCATCTATACTTACCTTAAAGACCAAGTACTCCCCATAGACCAAACTCATGCCCAAAAATGTAACTTCATATGCCAAGCCACCCGTTACCTAACCCTTTCAGACACATTGTATCGTAAGGGTCTTGATGGGATGTTACTTAGATGTCTAGAGGAAGAAGAGTCTAAGTTAGCTTTACGCGAGGTCCACGAAGGCATTTGCAGGTCAGAATCAAGCAGTCTTAATCTAGCTAAGAAAATCCTTTGTTTAGGGTACTTTTGGACAACATTAGAAAAGGATGCTTGTCAATTTGTGAAGACATGCAGCAAATGTCAATATCATGGTAATATGATACATGCACTAGCTCAAGAATTACACCCATTCATTACACCATGGCCTTTTTATCAAAGGGGTTTTGACTTGATTGGAATCATACATCCTCCATCTTTAAACGGACACAAGTATATCATCAAAACAATAGAATACATCACCAAATGGGTGGAAGCAATTCCATTAACAACAACAACCGGCAAACAAATTTCAATGTTCATTTTGAACCACATAATTTGCCACTATGGTATTCCACATGCCATTATCATGGATAATGGGAAACAATTCAAAAATTAGGATATTGATGAACTTTGCATGACATTTCACATTACACATCATTCATCATCCATTTATTATCCACAAGGCGATGGACAAGCTGAAGCAACGAACAAAAATATCCTCAAAATATTAAAAAGATCAGTTAACAAATCAGGAAGAGATTGGCATGTGCAAATAAATCCCGCACTATGGGCTTACAGAACTAGTATCAGAACACCTACAAGAGCCACCCCATTCTCTTTAGTCTATGGAACCGAAGCAGTTCTACCATTAGATGTTGAAATTCCATCTCTACGGGTTTCATTAAGAGGATTGATCACTGATGAGGATTATAGGATTGCCAGGCTACAACAATTGGAATTGTTAGAGGAACACTAGACTCAAGCTTATGAGCATTTAAGAGTTTATCAAAATAGGATTGCATGCAATTACAACAAACACATCAAACCAAGAACTTTTCAAGTAGGAGACTTGGTACTAAGAGAAAATCCCAAAAATCAAGCTGAAAGGGAAAAGAAAGGAAAGTGGGAAGCTAATTGGATAGGCCCATTTGTGATAGTGTCATCCTTTGGAACTGGAACATATAAGTTATCAGATTGTAATGGTGAAGAATTACAAGAACCCATAAATAGCATTCATTTGAAGAGGTTCTACACCTAAAGTAGATGAAAGAGTATAAAGAGTATCAGATGAGAGAGCATCATAATTATTGTACATAGTTGAAAAGGGATCTTGAAAATACCAAAAACATTTGAAAATGAAAAATCCAAAAACATTGGAAAAGAAGAAAGATCAAAAATAGTGGAAAATCGAGCATGAGGAAAGCAAAAAACATTTGAAAAACTATCTCTTGGTGAAAACCTAGCAAATAGGGACCAAGGTGATAATGAAAAATACAAAAAAATAAAAAAATAAAAAATACAAAAGAAAAAATGAAAAAAAAGAAAAAGTGCCTTGGTGAAAACCTAGCAAATAGGTGCCTTGGTAGCAAAAAAAAAGAGAGCACCCAAAGGTGAAAACTTGGCAACAAGCACTTTTGGTTCCCTTAAGTCATTTCTTTCCTAGTCACATGTGTACATAATGCATCTAATCATCCCATTTGTCTAAACCTTCATTGCATCCATCATTTGTACATAGTCATAATAACATTTTGTAGCATCATCCTTTGCATTGCCCAAAGTGATGAAGGGTGCTCCCCTTAATACCACAAACACATAACAGATATAGAGAAACAACAACAATAATATGCAAGAATAGAAAATTGGCTTCTTATTATCTCCACAAATGTGGAATTAAAAACTTTCAGAATTATAATATGCAAAGCCACATGGGCGTTCCCTTACAATATTCTGTAGGACAAAGCCTCGAATCAATACCTAGATCTACTACCCAGAACTATTCTGAACTACCTAAGACAATAATATAGCCTTCCTTATATAGGCAATTTTTCACCGCCTGGGAAGGTTCCAGAATTTTAGCCAATAAGGCCGACCAAACTTAGAATTATTTTATTTTACATTTCATTACATCATAGTCGGCTCAAGATAACCTTTGAAACCCGAACATAAACTTTGAAGAAAATTATTTTTTGCCATTTCAGGTGGCCCAACTTCCGAAGACCATAAGTCATCACCAGTTGACCCGATCGGCTATTATAACCCCATTTCAGAAATGCCACAAAGTGCTCTACAGGCTTGACCCACGCAAGCGCCGATCACCCAAATTTTTGACCTCATTCAAGGCCTCTAAAGCCTTCAAAACTGAGTTCAAAGTTTCTGTACCCTGCTGCCAATACTGAAAATCTTCAATATCTTCCAATATACACTTGATCTGGCAATGAAACTTTACTGGCAGACTTATATGACCAAAATGAACCTCCAAGAAAGAAATCAGATCATTCTGAGCACATACGAAAATTACCAAGAATAGTAACTTTCCATAAATAGTAGCTCTGCACAAAATAACCCTTATTGAATATAAAAACATAAATATTTTTGGGTGATGCAAGATTGCTCTTACACCCAGGATGCTCCTGCATCAGGCACCCGGGGTAATTTGAGAAGTGACCCTGTCACGACTCAGGTGTGTAGAGGAAAACCAAGATGGTTAACCTCCTCCTTTGTTAGCCATGATGAATCTTCAACAGGTCATCCTTTCCACTTGACCAGATATTCTTCATATGTCCTGTTCCTTGTGCTTCTGCCAACACGACTATCCAGTATATCTTCAATCTCCTTAGTGTCTGAACTAGTTGCTGGAATACTCCACTGTGCTGCTGTGATCTCATCTTCAACACCTCCTTCATGATACTCTGTCAGGTCTGAAATGTTAAACACTGGTGAAATATTTAGCTCAGTAGGCAATTCTACCTCATATGCATTTCCTGAATCATGTTTCTTCAATATCCTGCATGGTCCAAACTTCTTTATTTTCAGCTTGTTATATGTACCAACTGGAAATCGCTCCTTCTGCAAATGAACCATGACTTCATCACCAACCTAAAATTCCTTATACCTCCTTTTCTCATCTACCTTAGCCTTATACTATGCGTTCATCTTGGTAATATGCTTCCTCACCTCTTCATGGATGTTCTTCAAGTGTTCTGCAAAATCTTCAGCTTCAGCACTACTTATTTCTCCTTTATCTATCTTCTTCAATTCAGATGCATTTCTTGGACTACTTCCATATACAATCTGGAATGGTGATTTACCAGTGCTCTTGTTGACAGAATTATTGTATGCAAATTCTGCCTGTGGTAAAATCAAATCCCATCCTGTTGGCTTATCTCCAACCAAGCATCTCAACAAATTTTCCAAACTCCTATTCACCACCTCTATTTGTCCATCAGTCTGTGGATGATGTGATGAACTAAACTTCAAATCTATCTTCAACTTCTTCCACAACGTATGCCAGAAATATCCAACAAAGTTAGTGTCCTGATCTGAAACTATGGTCTTTGGCAAACCATGAAGTCTCACTACTTCTCTGAAAAACAATTCGGCTACATGAACAACATCATTAGTCTTCTTGCAGGGAATGAAATGTGCCATCTTTGAAAATCTGTCAACCACCACAAAAATTGAATCATGTCCCCGCTGTGTCCTCGGTAAACCAAGAACAAAGTCCATACTGATATCCTCCCAAGGCTTCTCTGGTACAGGTAATGGCTGATACAACCCTATATTCTGCTTCACTCCTTTCACCATCTGACATACTCTGCAACTCTGTACAAACTTCTTCACATCTTGCTGCAACTGTGGCCAATAATAATTCTCACCAACCAAAGCAAGGGTTTTATCACGACCAAAATGTCCAGCCAATCCTCCACTATGCTTCTCCTTGATGAGATTCTCCCTCATAGAACTTCGTGGAATGCACAACTGACTCCCTCTGAATAGCATATCATCTTGGATGATAAAATCCAGCCATTTCATCCTGTCTATAGTAACAGGTTCTGTACAAGCCTTCCAAGCTTCACCAAAATCAGGATCCTCTAGATACAAATTCTTGAGTTCCTTGAACCCAACCACTTCAATCTGCATTTCTGTTAGCAATAGCTGCCTTTTGCTAAGAGCATCTACAACCCTATTAGACTTTCCACTCCTTTGTTTCAAAACAAATGTATAACTCTGCAAAAACTCAACCCATTTCAAATGCCTTTGATTCAGTTTTCTTTGACTATTCAAATATTGCAAAGCTTGATGATCAGTATACAAAACAAACTCCTTAGGAAGTAGATAATGTCTCCACTTCTTTAATGCCTAAACTATAGCATAAAATTCTTGATCATAAACAGAATATTTCTGCTTGGCATCATTTAACTTCTCACTGAAATAAGCAATAGGTTTACCTTCTTGGCTCATAACAGCTCCTATTGCAGTACCACTAGCATCACAATCTACTTGAAACACCTTATTAAAATCTGGAAGTGCTAAAACTGGTTGTTCTGTAACTTTTTGTTTCAACAATTGAAAACTTTTTTCTGCCCCATTAGTCCACTTAAACTCTTTTCTATCCCCTCTCATTGTTTCAGTCAAGGGTCCACAAATACTGCTAAAATTTTTGATAAACTTTCTGTAAAAGCTAGCTAGACCATGAAAAGATCTTACCTCAGTAGCACTCCTTGGAGTAGGCCATTCAAGGATAGCCTGTACCTTCTCTGGGTCCATTTTTAGACCTTCTCCTGAAACTACAAACCCTAAATACACCAACTCTTTCTTCACAAAACTGCACTTCTTCGAATTAATCAACAATTTCTCTTCTCTCAACTTCTCAAATACCATACGAATATGCATCATATGCTCATCCAATGTCTTACTAAAGATCAAAATATCATCTAGGTAAACAATGACAAACTTACCCAGAAATTCTTTCAGAACCTCGTTCATGAGCTGCATGAAAGTGCTCGGTGCATTAGTTAGCCCAAAAGGCATGAATAACCACTCATATAGTCCTTCCTTTGTCTTGAAGGTATTCTTCCATTCATCTCCTTCTCTAATCTGAATCTGATGATATCCACTTTTCAGATCTATCTTTGAGAAATACACAGCTCCACTCAAACAGTCCATAATATCATCCATTCGTGGCAATGGAAACCTGTACTTGATTGTGATCTTGTTTATTGCCCTAGAATCTATACACATCCTCCATTCTCCATTCTTCTTTGGTGCTAATACTTCTGGTACAGCACAGGGACTCAGACTCTCACGGATCAATCCTTTCTGTAACAGTTCATGTACTTGTCTATTCAACTCCTCACTTTCTGCAGGTGTCATTCTGTGTGCTACCTTATTCGGCAAACTCACTCCTAGGATCAAGTCCATCTGATGACTAATCTTCCTGACTGGTGGTAATCCATCAGGCATGCTATCGGATACAATATCCTGAAACTCATTCAACAAATCTGCAACTTCTACAGGAACATCTTCTACTTCCTCTTTACTAGCTTTTGGAATTAAAGAAAAACATACATGCTCATGCCTCATACCATCTAGGAAATTTCTTCCATCAACAAAAGTTATCCTTGCATTACCACATACCTTTTCTTCAATCTCCTTCAATGGTTTTAGCTTATGTCTCACTCCATCCTTTATCATGGAATAGGTATTCACACGACCATCATGTACAGCACATCTGTCAAACTGCCATGGTCTACCCAACAACATATGACATGCATCCATAGATATGATATCACATAATACCTCATCTTGGTATCCACCAACCTTGAACTTTACTAGGAATTGTTCATTGACCATGACCTTGTGGTCATCCTGTACCCAGGCAATCCGATATGGATGTGGGTGTTTCTGTCTCTTGAGCTTCAACTTTGTCACCATCTCTTCTGACACCAAATTGTTAGTGCTTCCACTATCAATGATCACATCACAACATTTACCTTCAGACTTGCACCTGGTGCGAAACAGGCTCCTCCTTTGCTCAGGTTCATTCTCACCACTCAACAGGATTCTTCTGTTAATCAACGTTTCTCCTCTTTCAGCATCTTCAGAATTTGATGATCTGGCATCTTCATCTACATGTGAAACTCTGGCCTGGCCTTCATTTCTCCTGTCTGTTCTACCTTGGCACTGAGGACATTCAAATGCCCTATGACCTTCTTCTCCACAGTGAAAACATGTTCCACGAAAGCCACCTCTTCTAGATCCTTGTCCTCTTCCTCTTCCTCTCTGATCTCTATTATTCTGATCCTGGAAGTGATTGGAATTATTTTTGCGCTGATTCTGACTGCTACTAGCCTCATCCTTTTTTTTCAGATCTTCATTTCGGCCACCATATGACCATCCACCAGATCATCCACCACAACCTCTTCCATTTTGTCTGCTCTCAAACTTCTTGTTCAGCTTTTCCTCTACTTTTAGGGCAAATTGGTATGCCTCTTCAATACTGTTCATTCGAACCAGACTCAGTTCCTCCTGAATGCTTGGCCTTAACCCATTAAGGTATCGAGCAACTTTCTCCTTATCAGCTTCTGCATGGCCTGTTCTGATGAGAAGTCGGTAGAACTCCTCTGTATACTCCTGAACAGATCTTCCTGCTTGTTTCAAACTTTTCATTTTCTTTAGTAGATCAAGCTCATAATCAACAGGAATGAACTGTCACTTCAATTTATCCACCATCCGATCCCATCTCGTGATTTTATCTTTCCCTCTTCTGTTTCGCTCCAATTGAATTTATTGCCACCAGATCTTCGCATGACCTTTCAGTCTGGCCTTCGCAAATTTGACCCTATCAGGATCCTCAACATCTTCATACTCAAAATATTCCTCACATTCATTGATCCAGTCGATCAATTCTTCTGGGTTAAGATTTCCAGAAAATGTAGGAACCTCAATCTTAGGTCTTTTCCCAATCTTAGAAATGGCCTGAAAAAGTCTTTCTTCTTCCTGGTTCATAATTTTGACTTCTCCTTCTTGATATTCTTCTTCGGCTTCATCCTCGCTTTCATCTCTGACATTAAGATTCATTCCTCTGTGAATCTCTTCTTGCAATGCTCGCACTTGTCTCTGCAACTCTCTAACCTCAGGTGTTACAACACCAGCTCTTCCGCCATGTTCCCTTCGTGGAGGTATTTTCGCGATACGTGCTGAAACCCTAGCCATGGTCCTGGTGCAAACTGCCTCACAGTCGGTGTTCTGTTTACACACTCAAGAACTCCTACTCTGATACCACCTGATGAAGGGTGCTCCCCTTAATACCACAAACACATAACAGATATAGAGAAACAACAGCAATAATATGCAAGAACAGAAAATTGGCTTCTTATTATCTCCACAAATGTGGAATTACAAACTTTAAGAATTACAATATGCAAAGCCACATGGGCATTCCCTTACAATATTCTATAGGACAAAGCCTCGAATCAATACCCAGATCTACTACCCAGAACTATTCTGAACTGCCTAAGACAATAATACAGCCTTCCTTATATAGGCAATTTTTCACCGCCTGGGAAGGTTCCAAAATTTTAGCCAATAAGGCTGACCAAACTTAGAAATATTTTATTTTACATTTCATTACATCATAGTCAGCTCAAGATAACCTTTGAAACCTGAACAGAAACTTTGAAGAAAATTATTTTTCGCCATTTCAGGTGGCCCAACTTCCGAAGACCATAAGTCATCACCAGTTGACCCGATCGACTATTATAACCCCATTTCAGAAATGCCACGAAGCGCTCTATAGGCTTGACCGATGCAAGCACTTGTCACCCAAATTTTTGACCTCATCTGGGGCCTCTAAAGCCTTCAAAACTGAGTTCAAAGTTTCTATACCCTGCTGCCAATACCGAAAATCTTCAATATCTTCCAATATACACTTGATCTGGCAATGAAACTTTACTGGCAGACTTATATGACCAAAATGAACCTCCAAGAAAGAAATCAGATCATTCTGAGCACATACGAAAATTACCAAGAATAGTAACTTTCCATAAATAGCAGCTCTGCACAAAATAACACTTATTGAATATAAAAATATAAATATTTTTGGGTGATGCAAGATTGCTCTTACACCCAGGATGCTCCTGCATCACAAAGTTGTCAAAATTGATACATCAAAAACTTGGGGGCAGCATAAACAAATTGGAAAGTAGGTACCTCAAAAAGGATTCCAATGAGCAACATTCAGTCATAAGCAGAAAGGGATCAACATTTTTAGAAGAGAGATCAGATTTTTGTAAACCTTTGATGGATATCATTGTTTACTAACTAAAAAGTTGACTACCACAACAAAATCCTTGAGCCTAAATTGACTTATTATTCAGGATTAAAAATCAAACATCATTCTATGATCAAAACACTTGGAAATATTATTTGAAGATTAGAAAACAATGCAAAACACCTCGATAGATTCTTTTGAAAAGTTGGTTAAAAATCTATTTACTTCCATTAATTCAATTTGTATCAAGTCTTTTTTAGCTAATCAATGATGTTTCGACTAGATTGGCAATGAGGGAGACATGATATTTTTCTTGACTATGAAGTGACTGTTTGGAGGAAGATTCATTGCCTTATGAGAATTCATCTAAAGACATGGTCATCAAAGAACCATCGAGGATTATCTTATAAAACAATGAGTTAACCTTTGTTTGTTTATGCAACCGGATACCTTGGATATTTAGATTCTTCATATCTAAATGACAAAATCCACTTGCAACATAGAATTTGACAAAATTAGTATTCGTACTCTCATGATTGTTTGTAATTAGTGATAGTCATATCGATGAGACCGATGGGAAAGCAAAATGAAGGTTACCATATGAGCAATAAAAAGTGATATTCATATCATCATGTCAGTGGAAAGGGGTGATTGTATTAACTTTCTGGTCCCAAGTGCTCAATGATGAAAATATATCCTCAAGGCATTTATTGCTAAAAGCTAGTGACACTTAGCTGCATTCATAAAAGGTTAAATGCATTCTCATGTTAGATTAATTGCACATTCATTTTTTCTCAAGGGCTTCATTTCGCATCAAAAAGGGGGTACATAGCATCATCAACAAGGTCAAATCAACAAGGACAACATCACCTCAATATCATCTTTTCTAGAATAAAAACATGAGATTATACTTTTTGCATTCATTCCATATCATTAATCATTACATAGATATATTATCAAGAAAAAGAAGGAAATAATCATTTACATGTGCATCCATACAGATTGCATACATGAGAAATAACATATCAAAACAAACAAAAAAAAACTTGCATCCATACATGAAGAAAGAAATGCATCCATCTATCTATATCATACATAAGATACATTGCATCCATAGACATATCCATCCAAAAACAAATGCATTAGATAAAGACATATAGCAGCATCTAAAGGTAATCTCATATATCATCAAGTAAAAAGTAGGAAAGATCATAAATGTCCTCATATCACATGTTTACTCAAAAACTCAACACATCAAGTATAACAATGATATCATAAATCAACTCTATAATCGCCCATCAACAGGGGCATCAATGTCAAACAAGTATCAAAGTACAACTGGAAGGGTGACACCAAGGTCACAAGAATATGGTACAACATCAAGTATCTCAACATCAGTACACAAATGATCAACAAGAGCACTCATAGCTCAACTCTCGTCACCACTGGGAGGAGGTCCAAGAGGAGGCTATGAAGGAGGCTGTGATGGAGGCTGCTGAGGTGGTTGAGGAGGTGTTTGACCAACCATAGCAACAAGGAGAGGAACCAATGGAGCCAAACCTAATACTAACTATTGAATCATAGAAGACATTTGTGATACCTCTGTCTGTAATGCTCCCACATCTGCTCATAGCTGGGTAGTACTAGAACTCTCCCCAACCTCATAGGTACTCTGAGGATCACCTGTATCTATAGGAGCTTTTCCCCAATCATGGAAAAAGGCTACTAGCATTTTCTATGCACCTACATCCTAACCATCCACGGTAGCCTACTATAATCCTACTCCCGTATCCTATCCTACAACTGGATCCTACCTAGCAGCCCTCACATAATCCTCACGATCTATCCTCTGTCTCTATGCTACTGCAGGACGAGAAGGAGGAGGAGGTGGTGCCTGTATCTGTATATCTCTCACTCATCCTCTGAGTCTAATCACCACCCTACCTCATGGTCTACCTCTGCATCTCCTCCCACCACTGATATCATCACCATCATCATCTCTCCCAGGCACTGGCTCTGCAGGGTCTGTAAATTGAGGCATAGGATGCTCCATCAACCAAGCTAGATACAACTTAGTAACCCTGGCATCTCTAATGTGTAGCCTCATATCCCAGTCCATATAACCCAGCAGTGATATCTGCTCAATAGCATCATCATATGAAGGCATATGTCCCCAAGTAGCCCTCTCTACACTAGAATGAGCATACACTACTGATCCCTGAGGCATAGGTTAAATTCACCCAAACTACCGTAGTACTCTACCTGCCAAGAATCTCTCAAAAATAGAGTCGATCCTACCGATCATCCATCAAGGAGTAAACATATATGGTAACTTCAAGCTATCCTCTCTCCAATCCTCGACCTTGACATATGGTCTCCAATAGACCTCATCCATATCATCAATCTGATGTTGCCAATACTCCAAATGACCCAAGTGATGCTGTGTCACCATACCAGTATACTACCATGCAAAAGGATATCCTAAAGGTTGGTCTCACTCTAATATAGGATGACTAACTGGTAAGTGCTCCCATATCCACAGCTGCAAAATATGAATCCCAGTAGATAATGAAGCTGATCTCCTATAAACCACCTCATGAAGATCATGATAAAGCTGTGCTAGCACACAAGATCCCTAGTCAAAGCGTCAAGGCTGATGTAGCAAATCCTCGATAATCCTACCCCATCCCACTAAAAATCTATGACCCCGCCGATCAGGTAATAATACACCACCAATGATAGCACCTAATAACGCTGGTAAAATAAGAAATGAGGCAAACTGAGGCCATAAGATGCAATCATCACCTATAGATCAATCTCTGAATACTCATCAACAATACGTCCCATCATAGATTGCATCGTAATATGCTATCTCTACATGAGTCAGGATCCGTAGCAATCTATATACATCCTCAGGAGTAATCATCATCTCGCCCTGTGGTAGCCAAAAAGTGTTTGTCTCAGAGTGCCAATGCTCTGCGATAGCGGTAATCAAACCTCGGTTCATCTGGAACCAAGGAAGCTCTAATACACATAGTAAACCACAGCACCTAATCACTCACCTCTTAGCGTTAGTCAACTGCTCCCTAAGCTCCATCACCTAGTGTGGTACAATCCATAGGTACAGAATAGGGACATCCTCCTGTTTCATCAAAACAATGGAATCACATGAGTAACTTACTATCAGAAAATCAAACAATCAATCATAGTCATCAATTTAAATATACCTATCAGACCTATCAATCCTAACTCTAAGCATTGAGGAAGGATGATCCTAGTTTTATGTCTCTAAGCATTTGAGCATAAAATGAATGGACGATTAAATCCATGACCTATCATTCATGATGAAGATTGATTTACCTTATCCTTTGATATTATAGTTACCAATGTCCTAATTCATTCTTGAAATCAAACAAGGGGAACACCCTAACTGAACATTCGATTGAATTCATTGAAAAGTCTCAAATAACATAAAAAAAAAAAATAATAATTTTTTTTTCACTTACATGACTTTTCTTTCAGGCGTCATTTCTTTTACCAGAGGTGACATCTATTTCTCCATATGTGTGATTTTAATCATTCACGTGAATTAATTTCACGAACGCAGTATAAGATTTTCAGCAGGCAACATTTTATTATCCAAGATTTTCACGCGGTAAACAATTAAAAATGCTTGAACCCTGGGCGATATTAAATTGTCTGCAGGCGATAAAGGATTTTCTAAATACGTGAACAGACCTAAGGAAAGTGATATTAAAATTACTAGAGGTGACATTTAAAATTTTTAGGCGTAATTAAAATGCACGGAGGTGGCATTTCTTTTCACAAATGCAGAATCAAAATTTTAAAATGCATTAAATGAGGTCATAAATGCAACTTTCAAAACATGAGAAAAATTTGAATGACATACCGGAGGACCATCGGTCGCTCTATGACTGAACCGGCGCGCTCTCTCAAACCGATGCTCACAATGTGGGACCACCATCATGTCAAAAGGGCTAAAATCAGAGCTCAAATATCAAGAGGGAACGGTGCAAATGAATAGTAAAATGAGGGGTTTTACCCTATTTAAGGTGAAATTGGTCCTAATTAACACTTAAAAATGCACTTTGGACCTATTATATGACATTTTCATTAGCCGGGGCATGAATAAAACTTGCTTATTTCTTTTAAACAGTATCAGAAATCAAAACATATTCTAATTACTCAAAATCATTCAAATCAAGGAATTAATATGTTTTATTTCTGAGGGGGCATCAGAGTATCAAATGGGCATCACATCAAAAACATTTTTTAGTGGGGCATATCAATATCATATCATATCAATATCATATCGTATCATATCAAGTTATCATATCATATCAGTTTCATATCAGGAGGCAAATCAATTTCATATCAGTTTCATATCAAATCTGCTATCATATCAAACCTATCAACATATCAGCAATCAATCAACCCAGGACCTTTATCAATCAATCCAGGACCTTTATCAGTGAACCCAGGACCTATCATCAAATCAGGACCCATATCATATCAGAGGCATTAGAATCATATCAGCACCATCATCAGAGGTACATCATCATCATCAAGAAGTACATCAATCAGAATGATCAGAGGCATATCAGAACTAGGACCTGAATCAGATCATCATACTAAGGGAATCTTTGAATCGGTGTTCTTCACACATCGACTCAAAGAGGGGTATTTGTAGACACAAAAAATTGGCAAAAGGCTTAAATCAATAAAAAGGTGCAATAAATCATCAAAATAGCACGAAAAATCAATAAATAGAACAAAGGCAATTCAAATCAAAGGAAAATTCAATTAAATGATTAAATGATTAAATAAAGCTTGAAAAGGGGAAAAACACTAAGAAATTGATTAAATTCAATTAATGATATAGTTGTTGAAATGAAAAATCAAAATGAACATCTTACCCTTCATGGCTAAATTTAATAACTTTAATTAATTAATAAATATGAAATTCCCTCAACAAAGCAAAAAAGGAGACAAAATGGACACAAATCACTAACTTTTATTGAAATGGTCCAGCCTTTTGAAACCATTTAAATGTTTGTCCCCCCATTTATGGACAAAGCAAAGCCAATTGACCTTACCCAAGCATAACCATGGTTATCTCACTCTACCCCCTACCCTTGGGAAAATCTTATAAATAGAAGGCATTTAGAAGCATAATTCATCCACTCCACATCTTTGAATTGCAGAAAAACTCTTGCAATTTGCATCCACACCACTCACTTAGCTATTTTCATTGATAATTAGCTTAATTGTTGATCATTTTGTAGATTTCTTATCAAATAAAGATAGAATTTGATAATTGGATCTAGTTTGCATATCATTCTTAGTTTAATTCTCATCTTTAGAGTGTCACTAGTGAGGATCATAGTTGAGAGCCTCATTTACCACTTTATTTTAGAGATCCATAAGATCTTTAGATTAATTGTGCATTATTTAGATTAGTTTGCTTTGAATAGTGTAATTGTCTTTTAAATCTTGTTATTTCATGAAGGTGTAAATCACTCACACACAAATTACACCTTCATGAAATAACAAAATTTAAAGAGAATTTACACTATTCAAAGCAAACTAATCTAAATAATGCACAAATTAATCTAAATATCTCATGGTTCTCTAAATTGAAGTGGTAAATGAGCCTCTCAGCTGCAAATCCTCACTAGTGACACTCTAATTATGAGAATTGAACTAAGAATGATATGCAAACTAGATCTAATTATCAAATTCTAGCTCTATTTGATAAGAAATCTACAAAATGATCAACAATTGAAACTAATTAACAATGAAAATTGCTAAGTGAGTGATGTGGATGCAAATTGCAAGAGCTTTGTTGCAATTAAAAGATATGGAGTGGATGAATAATGCCTCAAAATGCCTTCTATTTATAGGATTTTCCCAAGGGTAGGGAGTAGAGTGAGATAACCATGGTTATGCTTGGTTAAGGTCAATTGGCTTTGCTTTGTCCCTAAATTGGGGGACAAACATTTAAATGGTTTCAAAAGGCTGGACCATTTCAACAAAAGTGAGTGATTTGTGTCCATTTTGTCTCCTTTTTTGCTTTGTTGAGGGAATTTCATATTTATTAATTAATTAAAGTAATTAAATTTAGCCATGAAGGGTAAGATGTTCATTTTGATTTTTCATTTCAACAACTATGTCATTAATTGAATTTAATCAATTTCTTAGTGTTTTTCCCCTTTTCAAGCTTTATTTAATCATTTAATCATTTAATTGAATTTTCCTTTGATTTGAATTGCCTTTGTTCCATTTATTGATTTTTCATGTTATTTTGATGATTTGATTACACCTTTTGATTGATTTAAGCCTTTGACCAATTTTTCATGTCTACAATTCCAAATCAAAAAATTTAAACAATGCTAGTATTAAACAATGAGCTCGTGAACAATGTATGATTCCCTAGCTTGCAGCCTACGAGCCATCAAGACATTTTCTCATGAAATGATCATAAGCAGGGAGTACAACATAGTGAATATCAACAACAAAACAAATAAAAAGAGATCAAACACTTCACAGAATGCCTTGAAGGTAATAGAAGCAATGCCCTAGCTCTCAAAGCTCATGGGTCATCAAGCATTCCAAATGATAAGATGTAAACAATGCAAGTATTAAACAGTGAGCTCATAAATAATGTATGATGCTCTAGCTTGTAGCCTGCGAGCCATCAAGACATTTCCTCATGAAATGATCATAAACAGGGAGTACCACATAGTGAATATCAATAGAAAAACAAATAAAGAGAGATCAAACACTTCACACAATGCCTTAAACATAATAGCAATGATGTCCTAGCTCTCAAAGCTCGTGCGTCATCGAGCATTCCAAATACTAATTAAGATGTAAACAATGCCACTGAAATTGATTTAATGAGAAGACAAAGCTTGAATGCCTACCTCAAGTGCCAATACCCTCTTCCCAAATGGTGTCGGCCTCTTTGTGCACACCAAACTTGGATGCCCTCTTTGCACCATGCAGAAATGCAATGTCATCTTTGCAGCAGCTCTTTGAATTCACAAATTACAAATGACACTTCCTTTTTCCTTTTTTTTGGTTTATAACCAAATGGGTGTTGCAATTATGACAATATCATCACTATTACGACACCATCGGGGGCACTTGCAAAAAATAAAAATAAAAACCATACACAAATTGTAGTGGCATCACAAATTGGCTTCGAAATTCAACCCCAAATGTTGTAGTGGAAGCAGTTGTTTGAATAAAAAATTGTTGAGGTACTTATGATGAAGAGGAAGTTATTGCGAAGATTATCAGATCATTGAATCTTGTATACAAATTCAAGGTAATGTCTATTCAAGAAACTATTCCCCTCACTCCAAACTTTAGCAGAGAGATGTTGATTACAAAGTTAACTACTTTTGAAGCTACAGAATTAGGAGAAGCTACACCTAAAGTTGAATCTGCATTTAGGGCATCCACATACAATAAAGTATCTACACTTTCGAGCACAAGAAAAGAAGACCTAAAAGAAGAGCTTGGTGAGTACGCTAAGGAATGGGAAAAGATAATGGAAGAAGAAAGAAATATGGAAGAACTTGTTGCACTAATTGCTAGAAGAGAAATAAGAGGTAAGGGAAAATTTGATGGCAAGTTACCCTTGAAATGTTTTTCATGCAATAAAATAGGTCATTTTGCATCTATATGTCCTACAAGAGTTTCTAAATACAAACTTGATTATGCAAAGATTAGAAGCAACAAAGAATGTTATTATGCTAGTGAAGGAATCTCTGATGATCATGATTTAGACAATGAAGAGATTGGATTTGTTGCTATTAAAGATGAACCAATTCATGAAGAAAAAACCTTAGTATCTCATGTTGACAAGAAAACTAAATGGATAATTAATAGTGGATGTTCTCATCACATGACTAGTGATAAGAACAAGTTTGTCAAATTAGTAATTTATGATAGAGGTGTTGTAAGGTTTGGGGACAATCTCCCAAAATCCATCATAGGAGTAGGATCCATTACTTTGGATGGAAAGACTAATATAGACAATGTACTACTTGTTGAAGGACTAAAACACAATTTTTTGAGTGTTGGATAGTTAATGGATAAAGATTTTCAGTTAAGTTTTGTTAATGTTAAATGCTTCATCAGAAGCAAGGAAGGAAAACTGATTGCTACTGGTTCAAAATCTAGAGGTAACGTATTTGAACTAAACATATCTAGAGCCTCTTGTTTTGTTGTGAAGGTAGATGATAGTTGGTTATGGTATAGAATAATTTGTCATGTTAATTTTGATAACATTGTGAAGGAACATGGCTAATGCAATAAGAGATCTACCAAAGATTGTGAAACCTTCTAACATTGTATGCTGAGAAGGTGTTATGGGAAAGCAAACTAGAAGCAGTCATAAAAGAAAATCATTTACATCAAAAGGAAAGTTGGATCTAGTACATACGGATCTATGTGGGCCTACAAGAACAAATTCATACTATGGTGAAAGGTATTTTACACTCTTTGTTGATGACTTTTCTAGAATGATGTGGGTTACTTATTTAAGAGAAAAATCAGAAGCATTTGATAAATTCAAGTTGTTTAAAGAAAAAGTAGCTAATGAATTAGGATTGAAAATAAAGTGTCTAAGATTAGATAGAGGTGGAGAGTTTACATTAGATTTATTCAATTCATACTATGAAGAGCATGGGATAAAAATACAAACATCTGCTCCTAGGACTCCACAATAGAATGGGATAGCAAAGTGAAGAAACAGGACTATACTTGATGCTACCAGGACAATGCTGATTGAAGGAAATGTGTCTCATGTGTACATTGGATAGAGGCTATTGGAACAATAGTATACACATTAAACAAAATTTAAATCAAAGAAGGTACAAGTAAGACTCCCTATGAACTATGGTTTGATCATACTCCTACTGTAAAATATTTTAGAATTTTTGGTAGAAAATGTTATATCAAGAGGGATGATGAGATAGGGAACTTTGATTCTAGAAGTGATGAAGGAATCTTCCTTGGTTACTTTGTTAAAATAAATGTATACAAATTTTTCAATTTGAGATTGAGGAATATGGTTGAAAGTAACAATGTAAGATGATAAATTTTAGATACAAGAAAGAACGTATGACAACAGTCAGATTTCAAAAATGAAAGAAACCACTACAGTTGCAAAAGAAGAACTTGTTGAGGAAGAAAGTGAAAAAGAGGCTTGTGATGCTGAGACAAGAAAGACTAATGAGACTCCTAAAACTCTAAGGTATGTAAAAACTAACCATCCTAAAAATCAAATTATTGGAAATACCAGTCAGGGAGTGCTAACTAGATCAAAAGCTAAAGAAGAAATTTTTTTGATTTCTCAAGTTGAGCCAAAAACTGTAGATGAAGCCTTTAAAGATGAATCTTGGACAAATGCCATGAAAGAAGAATTGGATTAGATAATGAAGAATACTACTTGGCAATTAGGTCCTAGACCAAAAAATAAAAATGTTATAGGAACAAAATGGGTCTTTAGAAACAAAATCAGTGAAGAAGGAACAATTGTAAGGAACAAAGCAAGACTAGTGTGTAAGGGATACTCACAGCAAGAAGGCATTGACTTTGAAGAAACATTTTCTCCTGTTGCGAGAATAGAGGAAGTAAGATTAATCCTATCTTATGTTGCACACAAAAACTTCAAAGTGTATCAGATGGATGTTAAATCTACATTTCTGAATGGAGATCTTGAAGAAGAAGTATATATAGAACAACTAGATGGGTTTCCTCTATGTGAAGACAAAGACATGGTGTGCAAATTGAAAAAATCCCTATATGGGTTAAAGAAAGCTCCTAGGGCTTCATATGAAAGGTTAGACAAGTATCTACTTGGGCTTGGATTCAAAAAAGGTAATGCAAATAGTAATTTGTATTTAAGAACTACTAAAGATGGGACCTTGATTGTAGAAGTATTTGTGGATGACATTATCTTTAGAGGTAATGATGATCTATATAATAAGTTTGCTGAAGAAATGGAAAGAGAATTTGAGATGTTTATGATAGGTGAAATGAAATTCTTTCTTGGACTACAAATAACTCAGAATGAGAATGATATTTTCATTTCTCAGACCAAGTATCTCAAAGAATTGCTTAAGAAATTTGGAATGGAAGATTGTAAACTAGTAGGAACACCTATGGTGACTGGCAACAAACTAATAATTGATAATGAATCAAACTATGTTTTTCAAACTTTGTATAGATCAATGGTTGGAGGGCTACAATATCTGACTCACACTAGACCAGATATTGCTAATGCCATTGGAATTGTAGCTAGATATAAGGAAAAACCCAAAGAGACACATCTAGCTGTTGTGAAAAGGATATTGATGTATCTAAGAGGAACCATCGAATATGGTTTATGGTATGTCAAAAATGATAGCTTTGAACTTCATGGTTATACTAATGCTAATTGGGCAAGAAATATTGATGATAGAAAAAGTACCAGTGGCGGTGCATTTTTCCTTTGGAAAAAGTTGGTTTCTTGGCTAAGAAAGAAATAAGATTGTATAGCATAGTCTATTGTTGAATCAGAGTATGTTGTTGCTACTATAAACTACATCAGATTATTTGGATGAAACAAATGCCGACAGACATTGGAGTAATTTTTGAAGAGCCTTTGGTTATCCATTGTGATAACACCAGTATAGTAAACATGTCAAAGAATCCGATGATGCATTCCAAAACTAAACATATCTCTATTAAGTATCACTTCTTGAGAGACAAGGTGACACAAAAGGAAATAAAATTAGAATATATCAGTACAAAAGAGAAGATTGCAGACATCTTCACAAAGCCACTACCAAAAGATACCTTTGAATTTCTCAAAGGTATGTTGGGGGTTTAGGCCCCTCCTAGTCACAACTAAGTGATGCAGAAATGCATCAGTCTAGAAGTATTCAAAGCCTTATCATTATATGGACTAAATGCATGGATCTACTCCTCAAGGGGAGTGATCATGGAAGAATGTTTATCTGTGAAGGTAGCCAAAGCCTCATGGTACCCTTTTCCATTTTTTTCAAAGGGGGAGTGTTGCTATGATAAAATCCCTACTGATTAGGGAGACTGTATGAAGAATTATTGTGAGAGCACTGTTGGGTATCCTAAAATTTTTCAAGGTTTGTTTCCAATTCCTGGTTTAAGTCTCCATGTGAGTGTTTTTCCTGAACTAGGGTTTGTAAAGTGTCGTGAAAATGGTTTTTGACATGTTCAAAAAAACCCTTACCTTAGGTCTTGTCTTCCAAAATGTTTCCAATTCATTTCCAAAATTCATGTGGCCTTCTTGTTTCTTTTTCTTGGTTACCTTTAAGTCACTTAAGTCGCTATTTGTGCACATGCTTATTTTCCCCTAGTGTTCGCTGAATCGGGAAGTGTATTATCAAAGGTCAAAACAATCTGGTGATTCAGCGAATGAGTCATGTTCATGTTCACTATTAATATCAGTCGCCAGTTCTCTAGATCTTCCAGCGGTTATCCCAAACATCCAGCGAATTGGCGAATGCATTAAAGCCAAGCTTATTGATTACTTTGTTCGCTAAGTCTCCAAGTGTTTCGGCGGTTTCATTTTCCTTTCCGAGAACTAGCGAATGGCGGTTATCTCTAGTTCTCACAATATTTGGCAGTCTTTTGAAACAATCTAGCGATTCAGCGAACACTGTGTTCGCTTGTTCTCAGAATCTGGCGGTCAAGGGTCATTTCAACTAGAGAATTAGCGAATACCATGGATTGCTTTCAAAATCAATGGCCCTATTTTAATCTCAAAATATCTGTGGGTCCTGCATATTTGATCTGGTGAATGAGCGACTAAATGAAAATAATGCTATCCTTTAAATTTGGCGGTTCTGATGGTTTGCCCAAAAGATTTCAGCGGAGATAAGTTTTCTCACATTCGCTTATTCTCAGAATAAGTTGGTGATATGCTAAACCATTTAGCAATTCAGTGAAGCCTTTGGTCGCCAGTTCTCTTAATAAAAAGGTAAAGGTTAAAACAATCTGGCGAATAAGCGAATCAATGGATGATAAGTTTTAAGGTCTCAGTCGCTTATTCTCGAAATGAAATTTTCAAGGATATAGAGTATTTGGAGAACTAGAAAATGCTCTTTGTTCGCTGATTCTCAGAATTAAATGGTTAAGGGTTTTAATATTCAGAGAACTAGCGATAGCCATCGATTGATGAAGATCAATGGTCAATCTAGAATCCTGGTATAAAGTGATGATTAAGGAAAGATTCAGCGAATTAGAGATTAAAGGAGTTCGCCAGTTCTCCAGACAGTCAAGTAGTTAAGTATATCTTTAAGCGAATGCGTGAACCCTTTGTTTGCTAGATCTCTAGGAAAATTGACCGTCAGTCATAACATTAAGAGAATGGGAGGTGGCTTTGTTCGCTAGTTTGCCAAATGGTAATTGCATTAACTATGTAAGTGGGAGCCCTTTGTTCACTGATTCACGAAATGCTTGGATGGTTAAGGATAGGATTCCGAGAACCCGCGAAGCTAGTAGTCGCTAGTTCTCTAGATTTAAACCAGGGTCAAACAGGGATTCAGAGAACCAGCAAAGCCAGTGGTCACTAGTTCTTCGGTTGCTAGCTAGGGTTAGCATTCTATTTAGCGATTAAGAGAAGCCATTAGTCGCTGGTTCGCTAAATGGGCTCAGATGGAAAAGGTCATAAAGGGAAAAGAAAAAGGACCGTTGCCACATAGATAAAGTACTTTTTCGATATGGACATGAAACCAGTAAGCCATCAAATTATTTTCAAGAAGAAAGATTGCATGACGCAAACAGTTTTAAAGTACAGAATCATGATCATTCCCTCTTCACCTTGTTTTCAAGTAGTTTAATCTATCTGTCAACATCTAGACATGGTGAGCTCGAAATTTGAAATCTGAGGGTACATGAAATTGAATATGGGATCCATTAAGGATATTTGCATTAACTATGGTAGTTGCACACCTTGGATTCATATCGATAAATAAGTTTAAGCTCATTGTTTATTTGTTCAGTCTCAGTTGTCAAGAGTTTCTATTTGTCCAGAGAATTTCTAAGCATAAAGCATTTGAGATACAGAGAATTGAAGGTGTTTCTGTAGCAAGGATGAGTCAACATGAGAAGAGTGCAGCATCTTCCAGTAGTGAGGCCAAGTCCAAAACTGGTGAGGACAAGAATAAGCCTAATTTTTCAGATGAATTCCTGAAACTGTTGCCGGGCTCCAGTCAGAACAAGAGGGCTGCTGATGACATGTTTGAAGATCTTTTGGAAAGGTGTAGAGACCCAATCACTCTGGAATTCATAGGTTACACTATTTTCAACTTCTTTTACAGCAATAAAAATAAGCATGTTCCTGTCTGTAACGGTTGGGTGTTAGGATTAGGAAAAATGGTTGTCCCTGACATTTTCCTAGATATTGATTTAATTGTTGCCCTAGCCAGAAGATATGACCCTATTTCAAGGACAATTAGAAAAGAAGACCAATCACCCTTAGTTACTCTTGATAGGGGATCTTTTATGAAAGCTTTTGGTCTATACACGTCCTTTTCAACTGAGATTGATTTGAACAAAGAAAAGGCAAAATATAGAAGCAATATAGGGTCAGTAAAAGACCAGTTGGTTAAACATATGCCAAAACAGGACAAATACAGAGCCCCCCTTCCTGCTAACATGAATGCCCCATACCAATTCAAATCCCTCCATCATTATATGAGATATACTTGCTATGCATTATGTAGAGTTTTAGGAATGGATGGGAATGCAGAATTTTTACCAGCTAACTTGCTGATGATCATCTTGGATATTCAAAACCCCTTGGTAAACATTGACTATGATTACATTTAGTATGTGATTGATAGGATGCATCAAGGGCTGATGTCTATCAAAGAAAGTAAAAGTCCTATTGAGTTCATGCATTATTCTCTATTAATGCATTTGATTCTATTTTTCAACATCAACAGTTTTGATGCAAACATGTTAAAACCAAGGTTCACTTTCAAGGATCAGCACAACCCAGTGCAGTTGTGGGTGAGGATATGGAATTCTACCTCTAATGAAGCAGATTTTTGTGTTTTTCAGAATTTCATTGTCTATCCAATTATCAGGATGCTAGGCATAAATGTCACCAAGCTATCTCCTAGAGTCCTCAGGCTTTTAAGACCACTGCAGTATGTGGATAAGTGGGATGGAAATCATAATTGGGGTGATTTCTACTTAAAGATAATTCCACAATTATCAGAGTTTATGGTTGTCCCCAACCCCCACATTTATTACCAAAGTATGTGCCTCAGAGATTGGCTTGTTTGGAATTTGTTTGGCAACTAATGTGTACAGATAAAGAGCTTCTGGCCCCTCACAGAAAGGGTACATTCACACCCAGACAATTCAGGGTAGGTGACTTCTTGACAAGAAAGAGGGCTTTTCCTCAAATTAGTGCATGGTTACAATAATTCAAAATGGTTACTGGTGCTTCTAGGCACATAGATCCTGAGGACTTCATCAAGATTGCCAGGATGACTTACATCCCAAACATTGGTGTGATTAAGGAGCATGAAGGTTTGGATGAAGAAGATGTGATTAGAAACATCTTAGATGAAGATGAGGTTAAGAGGAGATGGTGCAGATTCTTTGATTTAGTAGATTTGTCCAACCAATTGAAAGAATCTCAGATTCCTTTTGAGGGTTTTTTCCCTGATCTTCCTTATTTGAAGAAGATTGATGGGATGATTGAAAAATATGATACCTTGGCAAATCAATTGGAAGGCTTGATTGATCAGAATAAGCTAGAGAAGAAGAAAAAGAAATATTATTCATCTTCTGATGAGGAAGAATTCACTGATGAGTCACAAGAAGAAGATAGTCCTCCACAGGTTGAGAGACCACCAGTTGTTGATCTCACTCAAGATCAACCAGAAATACAGGATATCTCAGAGCCACCATTGAAGAAACAGAGGCTTGAGGAAGGTGAACCTTCAAGGCATGTGAGACAAAGAAGGGAAATTGATAGAGTGTCTGCTCTTGTACCAGGTGATAGGCCATATCATCATCAATTGAGGAAAGCAATAAGAGCAGGCAAGAAAATAGCCTTTGAGAAAGAAAGTAGAGAAAAGTCCTTATGGTTAGAGAAGGATATCAGAGAGGTTTATTAAGAGGAATTCTTGAGTGATGATCAGTTCATCAAGACTGATGAGTTCAAGAGTTTTCTCATTTGGAACAAGCAGCAGGAAGTAAGGAAAGCTCTGCCTGAAGGTATGGAGCCAAGTGAAGAAACTTTGAGAGCTCTTGCTTCATATGATCCTAGCCTTGATCCTATAATAGTGGACAAAGCCAGAGAATTGGTTAAATCAAGTGGAATGTTGTTAACCCCAGGATGGGATCTGACTTCTGCATTCCTCATTGATCAATTGAGAAAGCAACTAGAGGGTAGCCTATCATATGAGGGTCACATTGGTGACATGATAAGAGGAAGTGGCTATGACCCTAAGTCCCAAGCTGTTGCAATGTGGTCTATGGCCCCCAAAACCCAAAAGCCATCTCTATTGAGTATAGAGGATAAGATGGAGGGGAATAAGATTATATGGACTGTACAAAATACAACAGACCTTGAAGTCTCCAAGGTAGTAACTCATTGGGCTAATCTGAATGAAGCCAAGATAGCTCAGCTGTCAGAAAGATATGCCAAATTGTTTGAAAGTTCAAGCATGGTAGCCAAGGACAGAGATTTGAAAATGATGAGGATCAAACAGTTGGAAGATGAGCTGGCAGAAATAAAGGTCAAACTTGAGGAAGCCTAAAAAATAATTCCTCCTCCTCCTTTGCAAGTTGAGGTACCTATTCAGATAAACTTGTAAGCACCTGAGGGACTTGTTGAAGACTTGGAAAAGGTGAAATTGGATGCATCCCTGGACACTATAGCCAAAATAGTGCAGTACAGGCAGGACAAAATAAAGGACAAGATGGATGCAGTTCATAAATCAGTCAGCCTATTACATCAGACCAATCAAAAGGTGAATGAATATTTAGCCACCTTCGAGCCACTCTATAGTATTTGGTCTGGGAGGAATTTGTTTTCTGATAAGCTTGACAGTTTATAAGAACACAGGCCTGATATCCCAAAAGTAGTGACTGATGTATTTGACAGGATTGGCCTAATAAGTGCTGCATCAAAGCTTTTCAAAGGAAAGTCAAACCAAATAAAGGCTAAGTTAGCCATGTTTGATAAAGATTACAGCAAGTATTTTCCCCCGGTATATGATGACAATGGAAATGTGGTTAAGCTGGAAGATTGGAAGTTGTCAATGGGTCAGTTGGTAATCAATCAAGATGCCTTCCTAAAAGATAATAAGGCTTTGGATGTGGAAGGAACTAACAATATAATTGATAGTTTATTCAAAGTTGAAAGTGACTGCATCAAGTTTATAGAAGAAGTTAAAAATGTGACTGATTCTACATGGGAATGGCAAGTCAACTTATTACAGGAGCTGCAGAGTTACGACTGGCCATCTGATGATGATGTGGTACCTTGGGAAAAGTTAATCACAAAGAAGAAGAAGAAACCAGTTATCCAGCTGACAAAGGAGGAAGAAGAATAGATCGCACTTGGCACCTGATCCAAAATTTTAGGGAGAGCATGTTCAAAAAGAGAATGATGTAAATTAGCTTGTAATGGCAGTCATCATTCATATGAAAAACTTGGTAACTGCTCTGAAAATATCTACAAACAAAGGTGCCAGCTGCGGAAGTTGTTCAGAACTGAAAAATATGCCTTGCTGTCTTTATTAAATATCTTTCTGTTTGTATTTTCTTTTATTTTCTAGCACAAATTTCTATCAACCATCCGAAGCTTGTTGTATCCTTTCAAGGATTCCAGGATGGTTGATTAGTATAAATAGTCAGTTTCTATTGAAGTTAGAGGTTGGAAAATATTTTTGTAAAGGAGAGGTCTGAAATATAGAACTTGATTTTTTGTGAAATCAAGGAAGATTGTACGAATGCATTTTATCAATTAATACAAATACACTAGAGTTCTGTTACTATCATTTGATTGTCTTTACATGTGGAGTGTTTTAGTTTCTTTATGTATTTAAATTGTAAGATAGTTTAAATAGATCTTTCACAAGGTGAATGTAGGGGTTGAGCTTAAGTTTCTTTCAAGGAAATAGTAAAATCTTAGGGGAGGTCTCTGGGAATTGAATATCTATATGTGGATTTGATGACAGGTGTAGGAATGGAAACAATGATATGTTAGGCATGTTATTTGAGTTTTATTGTATTCGCTTCAATAGATATATGTGAAGGTAGAGTTTGACTCTGATGCCCAGCAGATAAGGGACTGGTTTTAGATCCACTTACATTGGTTTACCATCCAATATATAATTGATTGAAATTTTACTTTATATGCATAATTTCTAGACTTGAGTCATATTATGACAAGTTTATAAATATGTATTTCAGTGCTTTGAAGAAGCAATAAATGAGGTTAACCCTTCCCTGAGTTTAACTCTAAAAGAAGAAGGATGAATATGCTCAAGCCATTATATCATGTTGCTATTTTCATAATCTATATCATGATGTTGTGTATCAGGATGATTTGGGTTATACTCAGAGTTTTAGCAACTTATTGAGTTGGATTTTGAAGGTAGTAACAGAGCAGTGAAGGAGCAAGTTCTCAATTCAGATCTTAGCTGAACGTTGAATTGATAGAGGTACACCCGCCTGAGTATATATTACTCAAAGTGAAGAAGGTCTTAACCTTAATACCTTAGTAGTTTTTAACTTGCTAGGTTACAACCATTGGGATTATTTGAGTAATTGATTAATCTGCAAGTTCAAACACTAACAAAATTGGTGACTCTGCTGGGGAGTTATTTTGATAGCCTGCAATAGGTTAGTGCAAATCTTGTCTATTGTATGTTTGTAGACCAGTAAAAATAATTTTTCATTCCCGCTTGAGTAGTGGGTGGTGACTCTAAAGAAATCTGTGTTACCAGTTGCTATTTTTTGCAAAATTTTGTAAAAATTGTTGTCATTTACCATGAGTCGACCAAGGAACACCAGGTCTTACTATAGGGATCATCCAGAAGATAATATAGGGGATGAACTCCACACACCAAGCAGAAAGCAATGGTCTAGGAGAGGCCAAAATAATGCTAGTTCCCAGGCTCCTTCTTGAGAAAGGTTTCATGTTCCACTTCCTCATGAAACTTCTTCATCTTCTGGCGATCCTGAGCATGTCAAAGGGGTCACACCAGAGGTCTATATGTAGAAAGAAGTAGTCACAGAAGTAGGTTTTTTCCCTACTAGAGAAACCCTTGAACAACCTGATGAAACCTCTACTGCTGAAATAGCTTCATATGATTCTGAGAAGTTAAGAGAGGAAGTGATTGCCTTGAGAGAAAAGGAACGTGAACAATTAGCAAAAATTGCTAATAGAATGAAGATAAGGGAACAACAGCTTCGTGAATTGCTTCTGGAAAGGGAAGAACTCCTCAAGAGAACCAGGAGAAATGAGACCCATGTTAGTGATCTAAACCAGGATGTACAAGGTTTGGATAAAGACTTGTTTGGTGATATGCAAGCTTTGAGAAAGCAAGCTCAGGATACTAGGCCCAAACAAAGTGAATTTGAGGGAACAGGCCATATTTTAAGACAATTGAATCCCTCTGAAATCAAAATAAACAAGGAGATTAAAATCGCCCCCAAGGAAATCCTTGATAAGGGAAAACAAAAAGTGGTGGGTGTTGCTATAAATGAACTGAAGAAAGTTGTGCCCATTCCTAATGTGCCCACTCAAGCTAGTACAGATTTAGACAGAGCTAGGAAAGCAAAGGAGGATTTGGCTATGCAACTTGAGAAACTTGAGTTAGAGGCTGCTGCAGATGAAATGAAGAGGAAGATTGCCTTTCTACATGCTAATATGAATACATCTGCTAGTAGTTCTGTCCCTATTACCATAGGAACAACTTCATCCAGTCAGCCTAACATTTCAATTCCAAATACTCAAGCCTTTCACTCTGGACAATATCCATCTGGACAATTTCCTAGTCAAGTTCCCTTTATAGTTGGAGGTACAGTGGGAAATGTGCCATGTCAAAATGCTGCAACAACCCCTTCAAATCAGCCAATTATCCAAAGATGACCAGTTCATTTGGATAGATATAGGCCCTTGTTTTTTGATGGTATTCCTGGCCAACCTAATGCCATCCCCAATGAAATTAGGAAGAAGATCCCATTATTCACTGGGAATAATGTTATTACTTGTGAAGAGCCTTTGAAGTTTTTCACAGATAAAGTTAATGACTATGAGATTGAGCATGAAGATGTCATTATGAAACTTTTTGTTCAATCATTGATTGAAGATGCTAGGGATTGGTACAGAGGGTTACCTGAGAACAGTATTGCTTCATGGGATGAATTTGTCAGGAGTTTTAAAGAGAAGTACGCTGAACATGTGAATTCTAGTTACATGCTCAATGAATTCAATAATATCAAGAAAAATTATAATGAGAGCATGTCAGAGTTCAATAGCCAGTTTCAAAAGGCTATGTACAAATTGTTCCAGGTATTGAGGTTGGATGATGCAGTTTGCATGACCACTTATTTCAATTCCATGGATTTTAAAATGTCTTATCTCCTAAGAGATAAAAATCCCCGCACCCTTAGGGATGCATTTAAATTGGCCATAAATATTGAGAGTAACCGAAAGGCATCTGGCCAAATGTACAAGAGGGATGAGGGTAAATTGTGGGAAGAGACCAGACCACAACATGCAAGGCCTTTTAAAGAGGAGGATAAAGGATCGGGTGCTAACAAGGAGTTCCCAACAAGATTTGATAAAGGTGGTAGAAACTTTCAAGATGCAAGACCCCCTTATCAAAGGTAGGACAAGGCCCCTAATTTGAGAGATATGCCTTACAAAACTAATTGGAAGGATGGGAGACCTATTCTTGATAGTAATGAAGTACAAAAAGGGAGAGATACCCTAGATCCCTTAAAGAAAAATACAACACACAATGTAGAAAACACTCCTTGGTGTGTTGCTTGTAATATGCCTCATTCACCTTTCCAGTGTGCTGTGGCCCAAGCCTTAGGAGAAGAGGCTGATAACTCATGTGTAGGAGATTATGAAGAATCTGAAAAGCCTGCCATTAACATGTTTACTATAGATCCAATAGAGGATTTTGTGTCCTCAGATGATGAAGCAAGCTGTCCAGATGTTGATCATAAGAGAAAGATTTTCTCTGATTATGAGTAACAAATATTTACTCAATCTGATCCTGAAGAATTTGATAATAATGATTATAAAACTCATATGGTAGGATCTAGATCAGATGAGAAGCAATGGAGGAAGCCCAGTGAAGAGGAGATCAAAAACTTAACTGTGGCTGCCATAACACAAGCAAGATCCTCATACAATTTGAGGAACAGAAAGGTGGATAATGAACAGGGAATTCCTAGATCAGTATTCATCAAAGGTAGTCCTCAAGATAAGGGTTTCCCAAAACCTAATGTTATAGATAGCAAGGATCAAGAACTTGTGGGTGAAAAGAAGAAAGGGGAGGAAGTTAGTGTTGACAAGATGAAAAAGAAAACTGGTAGGACAAAGGATCAATCTGATTCTCCTACTGATTCCCCTGCATTTGATATGAGACATGCGTTGTCTCAGATGAAAGTGTCCATCCCTCTACTTGAAATGTTGAAAATAGAAGAGCACAAGACATAAGCCTTGGCTCTTATAAATGAGAAGAGATTTGCTCCTACCAAACAAGAGGAGGGGAGTTCTATAAAAAGGCCTATTCCCATCTCAGATGTATGTGTTGGGACAATTGTAACACAAGAACCTTCTTCCATCAATCCATTTTATGTCACTTTAATTGTGAATGACTTATTGTTAAAAAATTGTATGATAGACTCTGGTGCTGCCACAACTGTGATGCCATATCATGTAATGAAAGAATTAGGATTGCAAGTTGACACTTCTAATGGCAGGTGTTATGCAATGGATAATAGGGTAGTGCCTATTGTGGGGACTTTGGTTGGAATTGAGGTAAAAATTTCTGCATTCCCAGAAGCTACATACAAAATGGATGTAGTTGTTGTGGATACAGAGCCTCACTATGGCATGTTATTGTCAAGATAATGGGCTGTAGCAGTGGGTGGAAAGCTAGAACTAGATTTATCTTATGCCACTATTCCAGTGAATGGGACTGAAGTAAAGTTGTACAGGGAGCCCCGTTCCTCAGTTATGGTGGAAATGGTTGCTCCGGAAGCCCTTAATTGTTTTGTAGATATTGACATAAACAATTTTATGATTGAAGAAGTGATACCTCAGCTGAAAAACATAGACCCAATTGTGGAAGAGTTGATGATGCAACAAGATAGCTTGTGGAAAATGTTTTTTGATGGTGGATGCTCCAAAGAAGGATCAGGAGCTGGTGTTGTTTTCATTTCCCCATCAGGTAATACTTTCAAGTATTCCTTTTTGTTGACTTTCAGTTGTACAAATAATACTGCTGAATATGAAGCCCTAATCTTGGGATTAGATGTAGCCATAAAGTATGGTATTAAATGTTTAAAAGTCCACAGTGATTCCCAATTGATTGTAGCCCAAGTAAGATCCCAATATGCTTCCAAGGATGAGAAACTCAAATTGTATAAGCATGTTGTCTGGGATAGATTAGAATTTTTTGAAGCTTTTAATCTGCTCTGGGTAGAAAGGTCAAATAACATCATGGCAGAATTTCTTGCTAATGTTGCTTTGAAAAACAATGATATCACCCTCTCTGGTGTTTCCATGTTGGAAACTAAAACTAGGCCTGCAGTTCCTGACAATGTGTACAATTGGCAAGTTTTTGAGGATGATCTTGATATCCTTAGATTCCTTCAAGGCCTGGATCAATATGATGGTCAACAAATAGATTTCAATGAGGTATAGGAATGTATTGAAGGAATTGAATGCATCATGGGAAATGAAATAGTTCAATTGCCTTCTAATCATATACCCAAAGGACTGGTAGAATTGGAGGGAATGTTTAAAATAAATGATGGTTTTCTGTCCCAAAAGTCTAATACAAAATTGGAAGACTTAGAGGAGATAAACCTAGGATCAGAAAATTCCCCACAAATGGTATACATTGGGAAGAAACTGAATAGGGAGATCAGAGGCAACTTGATTAGACTTTTGAAAAAGTACAAACATGTGTTTGCTTGGTCATATGATGACCTCAAAGCTTATAGGGCTGATTTATTTCAGCATGAAGTTCCTCTAAAGGAGGAAACCACACCCTTTAGACAAAAGCAGAGATCCATTAATCCTTTACTGGCCACCAAAATGCAAGTTGAGTTGACAAAACTGAGGGATGCTGGTATTATTGAACCAATTAGGCACTCAACTTGGGTTTCAAACCTTGTACCAGTGAGGAAGAAGAATGGTAACATCCGACTTTCTGTTGATTTTAGGAACCTAAATGTGGCATCACTCAAGGATAATTATGGATTGCCTAATATGGAGGCCATGCTGCATAGGGTGACTGGATGTGAACTCCTGTCAATGATGGATGGTTTCTTAGGGTATAACCAAGTGCTAGTCAAAGAATCAGAGCAATTCAAGACAGCCTTTACAACTCCTTGGGGAACTTATGTATATGTTCACATGCCTTTTGGTCTAAAAAATGCTAGGGCAACTTTTCAGAGAGCCATGGATGTTGCTTTCAAAGAAATGATCAATGTCTTAATGGTAGTGTATCAAGATGATCTCACTACTTTTTCCAAAAGGGCTGATGATCATTGTTCTCATTTAGAAAGGATTTTTCTCAAGGCCTTAGAGTTTGGTGTGTCCTTGAATCCCAGGAAATGTCAATTTGCAGTGACAGAAGGAAAGCTACTAGGACACATAGTATCAAAAGAAGGAGTCAGGATTGATCCTGAAAGAGTGGAAGCCATCAAAAGGGTCCCTCCACCAAAGAATATAAAGGGTGTGCAATCATTTTTGGGGCAAATAAATTTTGTGAGAAGATTCATTGCTAACTTTGCAGAGTTGGTCAAGCCAATAGTTAAGTTCCTTAAAAAGGGAATGAAATTTGAATGGAACTTGGAAGCTCAGCAAGCTTTTGAAAAAATTAAACAAACAATTCAAGAAGCTCCTATTTTGGTATCACCTGACTATTTAAAACCTTTTTCTCTATTTTCTTTTGCATCTTTCCATACTATTGCAGCTGTCCTTCTGCAGAAAGATCAAGAAGGATATGAACATCCTATAGCTTTTTTCAGCAAGTCTTTGCAATCTGCTGAATTAAATTATGAAATAATGGAAAACCAAGCTTATGCACTTGTGAAAGTAGTCAAGGCTTTCAGACCATATTTGGTTTGTGCAAAGGTTAATGCTTATGTACCCCATGCTGCAGTAAAGGATATCTTGATACAGAGTGAAGTTACAGGGAAGAGATGTAAATGGATAAACATGATTCAAGAGTTTGACATTGAGATTCATATTACCAAATTGTTAAGAGGATTGGGACTTGCCAAGTTAATGACTGAGGAAAACATGGACTTTGTCCAGATAAATAATGTTGCTGCTAATGTTGATACAGTTACTAGTATTGAGATGCAACCCTGGTACAAGGATCTTGTTTATTTTATTAAAAATGCTAAATGTCTACCTGAATTGAATGATAATCAGAGAAGAAGCTTGAGATTACAGGGTCAAAGATATGTCCTCATTCAAGGTGATTTGTACTGGAAAGACAATGATGGCATTTTACTCTTTTGTTTGGATGAACATCAATCAGAGAAGGTGCTAAAAGAAATGCATTCTGGAATGTGTGGAGGGCATTATTCTGCTCGGTCAACAGCTCATAAAATTTTGAGGGTAGGATATTATTGGCCTGTATTGTTTAAAGACACTCACTCTTATGTTAGAAAGTGTGAACCTTGTCAAAGGTTCTCAAAGAAACTAAAATTTTCAAGTGCATTGTTATTAAATCCAGTTGTTGCAGAAGCCCCTTTTGCAATGTGGGCTATGGATTTTATTGGAGAGTTCTCTGAAAAGTCCAGTGGAAGACATAGTCACATTTTGGTGGCTATTGATTACTTTACCAAGTGGATAGAAGCTATTCCCACTAGAGGAGCAACAAGTGCTATGGTAATTGATTTCCTGATGAACAACATAATCACAAGATTTGGTGTCCCAATCAAATTGGTTGTAGACAATGCAATGAGTTTTAGGTCTTAGGAAATTACTAATTTTTGTGATGAAATGGGAGTTATCTTGTCTTATTCAAGCCCATATCACCCATAGGCCAATGGACAAGCTAAGTCTAGCAATAAAAGCATTTTGCAAATCTTGAAGAAGACCTTGGAAAAGAACAAAAGAGGTTGGCATGAGAAGTTAAAGTTAGCACTATGGGCTGATAGAATTTCTGAGAAAAAAGACACAAGGAAGTCCCCCTTTGAAATGGTATATGGTGCAAAGACAAGATTGCCAATTAATAATTTCCTTCCCATCTACAAGTTTATGAAAGAGGAAGATATTGAAATCAGTAACCCACTGCAAGATAGGATGGTTCAGCTGATTGAGTTGGATGAGATAAGAAGGGAAGGGCATAAAAATAACATCAAACTACAACAAAAAATGAAATATCTTTTCGATAAAAGGGCTACTGTGAGAAAATTTCAGCCTGGTGACATGGTTCTTCAATAGAATGCTAGATTTGAAGACAAAGGGAAGCATAAAAAATTTGAGTCCTTATGGATGGGTCCCTTCATTGTTTGTCAAATTCATGGCAAAGATTCTTATTTTTTGCAAGGTATGGATGGTGAAGAGAAAGAATTTCCAGTGCATGGACAATTCTTGAAGTTTTTCTTCAGTTGAAAGTTCTTTTTCCATGCACAGTAGGCTTGTATTATATGTATAGGTGTGTTTGTTTCTCATTTTAGGTTCAGGTTTTATGGTCTGCCTCCTAGAGATTCATGGTTTCTTGCTATGATCTTACAATCAAGCATCCTTAGATAGAGCCACTGTTGGGTATCCTAAAAATTTTTGAGGTTTGTGTCCAATTCCTGGTTTAAGTCTCCATGTGAGTGTTTTTCCTGAACTAGGGTTTGTAAAGTGTCATGAAAATAGTTTTTGACATGTTCAGAAAAACCCTTACCCTAGGTCTTGTCTTCCAAAATATTTCCAATTCGTTTCCAAAATTCATGTGGCCTTCTTGTTTCTTTTTCTTGGTTACCTTTAAGTCACTTAAGTCACTATTTGTGCACATGCTTATTTGCCCCTAGTGTTCACTGAATCGGGAAGTGTATTATCAAAGGTCAAAACAATCTGGCGATTCAGCGAATGAGTCATGTTCATGTTCACTATTAATATCAGTCACCAGTTCTCTAGATCTTCCAACGGTTATCCCAAACATCCAGTGAATTGGTGAATGCATTAAAGCCAAGCTTATTGATTACTTTGTTTGCTAAGTCTCCAAGTGTTTCGGCGGTTTCATTTTCCTTTTCGAGAACTAGCGAATGGCGGTTATCTCCAGTTCTCACAATATTTGGTGGTATTTTGAAACAATCTAGCGATTCAGCGAACACTATGTTCCCTTGTTCTCAGAATCTGGCGATCAAGGGTCGTTTCAACTAGAGAATTAGCGAATACCGTGGATTGCTTTCATGATCAACGGCCCTATTTTAATCTCAAAACATCTATAGGTCCTGCATATTTGATCTGGCGAATGAGTGACTAAATGAAAATAATGCTATCCTCTAAATTTGGTGGTTCTGATGGTTTGCCCAAAAGATTTCAGCGGAGATAATTTTTCTCACATTCTCTTATTCTCAGAATAAGTTGGTGACATGCTAAACCATTTAGCGATTCAGAAAAGCCTTTGGTCACCAGTTCTCTTAATAAAAAGGTAAAGGTTAAAACAATCTGGCGAATAAGTGAATCAATGGATGATAAGTTTTAAGGTCTCAGTCGCTTATTCTCGAAATGAAATTTTCAATGATATAGAGTATTTGGAGAACTAGCGAATGCTCTTTGTTCGCTGATTCTCGGAATTAAATGGTTAAGGGTTTTGATATTCAGAGAACTAGCGATAGCCATCGATTGATGAAGATCAACGGTCAATCTGGAATCCTGGTATAAAGTGATGATTAAGGAAAGATTCAGCGAATTAGAGATTAAAGGAGTTCGCCAGTTCTCTAGACAGTCAAGCGGTTAAGTATATCTTTAAGCGAATGCACGAACCCTTTGTCCGCTAGATCTCTAGGAAAATTGACCGTCAGTCATAACATTAAGAGAATGGGAGGTGGCTTTGTTCGCTAGTTCGCCAAATGGTAATTGAAGTTAACTGTGTAAGTGGGAGCCCTTTGTTCACTGATTCACGAAATGCTTGGATGGTTAAGGATAGGATTCTGAGAACCCGTGAAGCTAGTAGTCGCTAGTTCTCCAGATTTGAACTAGGGTCAAACAGGGATTCAGAGAACTAGCGAAGCCAATGGTCCCCAGTTCTCTGGTTGCTAGCTAGGGTTAGCATTCTATTCAGCGATCAAGAGAAGCCATTAGTCACTGGTTCGCTAAATGGGCTCAAATGGAAAAGGTCATAAAGGGAAAATAAAAAGGACCATTGCCACATAGATAAAGTACTTTGTCGATATGGACATGAAACTAGTAAGCCATCAAATCAGCTTCAAGAAGAAAGATTGCATGACGCAAACAGTTTTAAAGTATAGAATCATGATCATTCCCTCTTCACCTTGTTTTCAAGTAGTTTAATCTATCTGTCAACATTCAGACATGGCAAGCCCAAAATTTGAAATCTGAGGGTACATGAAATTGAATATGGGATCCATTAAGGAGATTTTCATTAACTATGGTAGTTGCACACCTTGGATTCATATCGATAAATAAGTTTAAGCTCATTGTTTATTTGTTCAGTCTCAGTTGTCAAGAGTTTCTGTTTGTCCAGAGAATTTCCGAGCATAAAGCATTTGAGATACAGATAATTGAAGGTGTTTCTGTAGCAAGGATGAGTCAACATGAGAAGAGTGCAGCGTCTTCCAGTAGTGAGGCCAAGTCCAAAACTGGTGAGGACAAGAATAAGCCTAATTTTTCAAATGAATTCCTGAAACTGTTGCCAGGCTCTAGTCAGAACAAGAGGGCTGCTGATGACGTGTTTGAAGATCTTTTGGAACGGTGTAGAGACCCAATCACTCCGGAATTCATAGGTTACACTATTTTCAACTTCTTTTACAACAATAAAAATAAGCATGTTCCTGTCTATAACGGTTGGGTGTTAGGATTAGGAAAAATGGTTGTCCCTGACATTTTCCTAGATATTGATTTAATTGTTGCCCTAGCCAGAAGATATGACCCTATTTCAAGGACAATTAGAAAAGAAGACCAATCACCCTTAGTTACTCTTGATAGGGGATCTTTTATGAAAGCTTTTGGTCTATACACGTCCTTTTCAACTGAGATTGATTTGAACAAAGAAAAGGCAAAATACAGAAGCAATATAGGGTCAGTAAAAGACCAGTTGGTTAAACATATGCCAAAATAGGACAAATACATAGCCCCCCTTCCTACTAACATGAATGCCCCATACCAGTTCAAATCCCTCCATCATTATATGAGATATAATTGCTATGCATTATGTAGAGTTTTGGGAATGGATGGGAATTCAGAATTTTTTCTAGCTGACTTGCTGATGATCATCCTGGATATTCAAAACCCCTTGGTAAACACTGACTATGATTACATTCAGTATGTGATTGATAGGATGCATCAAGGGCTGATGTCTGTCGAAGAAAGTAAAAGTCCTATTGAGTTCATGCATTATTCTCTATTAATGCATTTGATTCTATTTTTCAACATCAACAGTTTTGATGTAAACATGTTAAAACCAAGGTTCACTTTCAAGGATCAGCACAACCCAGTGCAGTTGTGGGTGAGGATATGGAATTCTACCTCTAATGAAGTAGATTTTTATGTTTTTCAGAATTTCATTGTCTATCCAATTATCAGGATGCTAGGCATAAATGTCACCAGGCTATCTCCTAGAGTCCTCAGGCTTTTAAGACCACTGTAGTATGTGGATAAGTGGGATGGAAATCATAATTGGGGTGATTTCTACTTAGGAGATAATTCCACAATTATCAGAGTTTATGGTTGTCCCCAACCCCAACATTTATTACCAAAGTATGTGCCTCCGAGATTGGCTTGTTTGGAATTTGTTTGGCAACTAATGTGTACAGATAAAGAGCTTCTGGCCCCTCACAGAAAGGGTACATTCACACCCAGGCAATTCAGGGTAGGTGACTTCTTGATAGGAAAGGGGGCTTTCCCTCAAATTAGTGCATGGTTACAACAATTCAAAATGGTTACTGGTGCTTGTAGGCACATAGATCCTGAGGACTTCATCAAGATTGCCAGGATGACTTACATCCCAAACATTAGTGTGATCAAGGAGCATGAAGGTTTGGATGAAGAAGATGTGATTAGAAACATCTTAGATGAAGATGAGGTTAAGAGGAGATGGTGCAGATTCTTTGATTTAGTAGATTTTTCCAACCAATTGAAAGCGTCTTAGATTCCTTTTGAGGGTTTTTTCCCTGATATTCCTTATTTGAAGAAGATTGATGGGATGATTGAAAAATATGATACCTTGGCAAATCAATTGGAAGGCTTGATTGATCAGAATAAGCTAGAGAAGAAGAAAAAGAAAGATTATTCATCTTCTGATGAGGAAGAATTCACTGATGAGTCACAAGAAGAAGATAGTCCTCCACAGGTTGAGAGACCACCAGTTCTTGATCTCACTCAAGATCAACTAGAAATACAGGATATCTCAAAGCCACCATTAAAGAAACAGAGGCTTGAGGAAGGTGAACGTTCAAGGCATGTGAGACAAAGAAGGGAAATTGACAGAGCGTCTGCTCTTGTACCAGGTGATAGGCCATATCATCATCAATTGAGGAAAGCAATAAGAGCAGGCAAGAAAATAGCCTTTGAGCAAGAAAACAGAGAAAAGTCCTTATGGTTAGAGAAGGATATCAAAGAGATTTATCAAGAGGAATTCTTGAGTGATGATCAGTTCATCAAGACTGATGAGTTCAAGAGTTTTCTCATTTGGAACAAGCAGCAGGAAGTAAGGAAAGCTCTGCCTGAAGGTATGGAGCCAAGTGAAGAGACTTTGAGAGCTCTTGCTTCATATGATCCTAGCCTTGATCCTATAATAGTGGATGAAGCTAGAGAATTGGTTAAATCAAGTGGAATGTTGTTAACCCCAGGATGGGATCTGACTTCTGCATTCCTCATTGATCAATTGAGAAAGCAACCAGAGGGTAGCCTATCATATGAGGTTCACATTGGTGACATGATAAGAGGAAGTGGCTATGACCCTAAGTCCCAAGCTGTTGCAATGTGGTCTATGGCCCCCAAAACCCAAAAGCCATCTCTATTGAGTATAGAGGATAAGATGGAGGGCAATAAGATTATATGGACTGTACAAAATACAACAGACCTTGAAGTCTCCAAGGTAGTAACTCATTGGGCTAATCTGAATGAAGCCAAGACAGCTCAACTGTCAGAAAGATATGCCAAATTGTTTGAAAGTTCAAGCATGGTAGCCAAGGATAGAGATTTGAAAAAGATGAGGATCAAACAGTTGGAAGATGAGCCGGTAGAAATAAAGGTCAAACTTGAGGAAGCCTCAAAAATAATTCCTCCTCCTCCTTTGCAAGTTGAGGTACCTGTTCAGATAAACTTGGAAGCACCTAAGGGACCTGTTGAAGACTTGGAAAATGTGAAATTAGATGCATCCCTGGACACTATAGCCAAAATAGTGCAGTACAGGTAGGACAAAATAAAGGACAAGATGGATGCAGTTCATAAATCAGTTAGCCTATTACATCAGACCAATCAAAAGGTGAATGACTATTTAGCCACCTTGGAGCCACTCTATAGTATTTGGTCTGGGAGGAATTTGTTGTTTGATAAGCTTGACAGTTTACAAGAACACAGGCCTGATATCCCAAAAGTAGTGACTGATGTATTTGAAAGGATTGGCCTAATAAGTGCTGCATCAAAGTTTTTCAAAGGAAAGTCAAACCAAATAAAGGCTAAGTTAGCCATGTTTGATAAAGATTGTAGCAAGTATTTGCCCCCGGTATATGATGACAATGGAAATGTGGTTAAGCTAGAAGATTGGAAGTTGTCAATGGGTTAGTTGGTAATCAATCAAGATGCCTTCCTAAAAGATAATAAGGCTTTGGATGTGGAAGGAACTAACAATATAATTGATAGTTTATTCAAAGTTGAAAGTGACTGCATCAAGTTTATAGCAGAAGTTAAAAATGTGACTGATTCTACATGTGAACGGCAAGTCAACTTATTACAGGAGCTGCAGAGTTACGACTGGCCATCTTATGATGATGTGGCAGCTTGGGAAAAGTTAATCACAAAGAAGAAGAAGAAACCGGTTAGCCAGCTGACAGAGGAGGAAGAAGAATAGATCACACCTGGCACCTGATCTAGAATTTGAGGGAGAGCATGTTCAAAAAGAGAATGATGTAAATTAGCTTGTAATGGCGGTCATCATTCATATGACAAACTTGGTAACTGCTCTAAAAATATCTACAAACAAAGGTGCCAGCTGCGGAAGTTGTTCAGAACTGAAAAATACGCCTTGCTGTCTTTATTAAATATCTTTTTGTTTTTATTTTCTTTTGTTTTCTAGCACAAATTTCTATTAGCCATCCAAAGCTTGTTGCATCCTTTCAAGGATTCTAGGATGGTTGATTAGTATAAATAGTCAGTTTCTATTGAAGTTAGAGGTTGGAAAATATTTTTGTAAAGGAGAGGTCTGAAATATAGAACCTGATTTTCTATGAAATCAAGGAAGATTGTACGAATGCATTTTATCAATTAATACAAATACACTAGAGTTCTGTTACTATCATTTGATTGTCTTTACATGTGGAGTGTTTTAGTTTCTTTATGTATTTAGATTGTAAGACAGTTTAAATACATCTTTCACAAGGTGAATGTAGGGGTTGAGCTTAAGTTTCTTTCAAGGAAAGAGTAAAATCTTAGGGGAGGTCTCTGGGAATTGAATATCTATATGTGGATTTGATGACAGGTGTAGGATTGGAAACAATGATATATTAGGCATGTTATTTGAGTTTCATTGTATTTGCTTTAATAGATATATGTGAAGGTAGAGTTTGACTCTAATGTCCAGCAGATAAGGGACTGGTTTTAGATCCACTTACATTGGTTTACCATCCAATATATAATTGATTGAAATTTTACTTTATATGCATAATTTCCAGACTTGAGTCATATTATGACAAGTTCATAAATATGTATTTCAGTGCTTTGAAGAAGCAATAAATGAGGTTAACCCTTCCCTGAGTTTAACTCTAAAAGGAAGAAGGATGAATATCCTCAAGCCATTGTATCGTGTTGTTGTTTTTATAATCTATATCATGATGTTGTGTATCAGGATGATTTGGGTTATACTCAGAGTTTTAGCAACTTATTGAGTTGGATTTTGAAGGCAGTAACAGAGCAGTGAAGGAGCAAGTTCTCAATTCAGAGCTTAGCTGAACGTTGAATTGATAGAGGTACACCCGCCTGAGTATATATTACTCAAAGTGAAGAAGGTCTTAACCTTAATACCTTAGTAGTTTGTAACTTGCTAGGTTACAGCCATTGGGATTATTTGAGTAATTGATTAATCTGTAGGTTCAAACACTAACAAGCACTATATGGTTTCAGAACACTTTTGGATTCATTAAACCTTGGGATGGATTTTCCCATATGTTGACATCAATGCCAAAAGGGGAGATTGTTGGATATTTCTAATGCATGGAGAGGTGATTAAGACATTTAATATGTTTAATCACTATGTTATGGAATTGACATTCATACTGTTGTCATTTATGTTTTGTCACCGATGTCAATATATGTTTCTGAGAGAAGACCAGGTTGGTTATCACAGTGTACAGACAATGTATGAATGTTTCAGATACTGGGAAGTTAGACAAGAGCTGAGATGGATATTTTGATCTCATATCTAAGATTGTATCTTTAGATGTTTCATATTGAGAGAGATACAGATGGCTGAAGACTGGTCACTAGACTGTGATAGTGAGAATTGACAAGGTTAGTCTTTGGGTTTTTGGTATATCTTTTAGAAGACTTGGATTCAAGGTATGCAAGCTTGAAGGATGAAAGATAGGGTACTGAAGGATGTTCGTTGGTCAGCACAAGGTATAGAGTGATTGGTAATGTCATCTATGGTGTGTGTTTTGGAGATGGTTTATTTAGAAGCTGACTCAGGAAAGGAAGCGTGTGTTTTTTTTGGCAAGCATGAATTAAGGATGCCGGTCCTTAATTGTTGTATTGTAATCATTGTATACTTGTTCTAGATACCATGTGTATCTTAGCAAGAGTTTATGAATCATTTATAAATTATGAAAGCCTCATGGGCTGACCTAATCATGGTAAAATGTAATAAGGTATATATGTAGAATCTTTTCTTTGGAAAAGATATGGATGGAATATATGTGATATAGAGAGATTGTCAAAGTTGTGAGCTTGTGTTTGTTGCATGTAGAGTAGAGGTTTAGTAGTGGACTTCATTGGAACTCATCAAGCAAATATAGTTGATGGAAAATAGTTCAAAAGATTGTGTATTTCTTCATATACACCTGTTACGAACTAGTGACTTCTAAAGGTGGATTTAACCTTCTTTGGGCAGTGAGCCTTGGGTAGTGAGCCCTCTTTTGTTCCTTGACTCCTAATAGGGTCTATCCTCTAACAAGGACTATGTACTGTAATGTTTCAATAAGCTCCTAACAGGGCTATATCTTCTAAAAGGGACTAGTATACTCTCAATACATCATTTGTGGGTGCTAATTCACACCAGGGGTTTTACCTTTAACAGGGTTTCCCCAAAACCAAAATATTATGTTATTGTGTTGGTATTCATTATTTTTTCTTATTGATGAGCTTAAAGTTTAAAGTTTAATATTATGTTATACAACTGATTCACCTCCCTCTGATTTGTATAGTGGACTATTATTCCTAACACATACTTTGGTAACATATGAGGGGGTTGTGGGAAACCATAGACCCTAATCAGTGTAAAATTATGACCTAGATAAAAATCTCCCCAATTATGGACTTTATCACATGTGTCAATAAAATTTTTAGGCCTTAGGAGTTTGAGCACCACAATTGGAAGTCTCACAATGTTTTTTCCCATCTGGTCCAAAAGTGGGTGAACTATCCAAATCTAAAAATCACAAAAGTTGTTTTCATTGGAAGTATAATTACATACCCTTAACCAGAACTACATAGGGTCTAGATTTCCCTCAAACATTTTTCTTTTTCTCAACATTTACACATTGAAGTTATCAATATTGAAATACAAAATTAAGTGCATTAACAAAGAATAGTGCAAGAATTTGATGGGATTCTTTTTTTCCTTGATGCATAACAAACCCTCATGTATATTGTCAATTACATATTGAATGTAATCATATTCTGTGTTGGCATGTGAATTTTGAATATCTAGAATTATCATCAGTAAATTAGTTGGCAACCTCTCAACATCTCCATCTACCCCCAAGACTCGACACAACCCATGTGCCAGATACTTCATGTAGAAATTTAGGGCCTTATACTCATATGAAAAATTCATATGTGGTGGGAGAGGGGCTACATATTTACTAGTTATGGGGAGATGTCTATCCATTTGGCTCCTCACAAGCCCTACTTGGCTTGCATATTTTTCTTTCTCTTTCTTCAAATCAATCTCTGTAGATGATGAAGAGTACAAATCAAAATCTTTCATAAAGCATCCCCTATCAAGAGTAACTAACGGATATTTATCACCTTTACTAATGGTTTTGGATATGGGATCATAATTTCTATCCAATTCAAACATGAGGTCAATATCTACAAAGACATCAGGGACTATCAAATTGGCCATGCCTAGAACCCATGTATTATAGATTGGGATGGGCCTATCACAATTCATATAGAAATAATTGAAAAGCATAAAACTAGAGCAAGAAGGGGTATCAGGATCCCTACAATTTGTCATATTATCAATGAAGACTTCATCATTTGCCTTCTTGTTTTGGTTTGATCCTGGCAATAATTCGATGAATTCATTAGAAAAATTCAGCTTGCCTTTCTATTCATCTCCTTGTTCTTTTGCTTCCCCACTAGAAGAGGCTCAGCTTGATTCTGGTTGGCTCATCTTTAGAATTCTTCTATGAACACTTGGGTCTACAACTTTTCTCTACAATTTACACTCTGCAATTGCTTAGAATTCTCAATTGATCTCTTGAAAAAATTTTAAGTGTAAATTTATGGATTTATTGTCTATTATAACATTGATCATTTAATGCATTGGAATTAAAAAAATCATTGTAAATCTTCTCTAAGTCATCTTAGCATTCAAATCTACTTAACACCAAAATTGAAAAATAGCTAGTCATAATTGAGATGTGACAGTTTGCATTTCAAAAAATATAGAAGAAAAAGGAATAATTACTATGTCATCTTTTCAAAACCCTTGAGTACTAACAAAAACCCTCAATTATAATCTAGTTGGCTAGCCTGCTCACTTTAGCGATCCTAGCAGAGTACTTTTCCACGTAGTAACAAGTCTTTTCACTTTTTCACAAATGCGAACTTAACCCAGGGCTTTTGGAGATCAAGTGATTGAAGGATTCTCTCAATCTCAAAATTATTTTCTTAACTATGAGTTAATTCAGAGATCAAGTGACTAAAGGATTTGTGTGATCTCATAAACATTTCTTAACCCATGGTTTTATTGGGAGATCTGGAAACCACCGTTAGATCTAATTTGCATCCAGGGTCCTCATACAATCTCCAAGTCTTTAACTTTAACTTCACTTGATTGCATGATCTAGTGAATGAGAACATTCTCTAAACCTCACAAACATTAACTTAACCTTAGTCTTTCTCAGAGATTTAGCAACTAGGTGTATTCTCACAATCTCTAGATTACCTTCTTAACTTTAGCTACATTACGAGATTCAGTGACTGGAAGCATTCTCTAAATCTCTAGATGTTTCATACCAACTATGGTTACCTTCCGAGAAAAAGAGACTGAAGGATTTGTGTGATCTCATAAGCCTTCTTTTAACTAATCATTTGTCTAGAGATTGACCGACTGAAAGACTTCATGTGATCTCCAGATCTCTCTTTAACTTTAGTTATATTGAGAGATCCAACAACTAAAAGCTATTCATGCAATCTCTGAATAATTATCTTAACCAAAATTTAACCTTGAGATCTAGCGACAACTATGTTCTCATGATCTCTGACTATTTTCACTAACCTTGGTTTTGTCATGAGACTCAATGAATACTACAATCTTTGAATTGCTAGATAAAATCCTTAACCTCAGTTCTATCTTGAGATTACATGCTGACCGTTGATCCTCACTGCTATCCATGGCTCTCGCTAAATTGCTGGATGCTTTAAGACTCAACCAATTTATCTCAAGACTCAGCAATAGCCTTTAGTCACTTATTCACAGAATGGAAAGAACCACTATTTTATCACCTTTTCCTTTGTCGCTAGATCTCTGGATAAAAGGTCTCTAAGTTCCATTTTTATGAGATCAAGCAAAACCTGTGTTCACTGAATACCTTGTCTTGACTATTATCTCAGTATCTAGAGATTAAGCGACTGAAGAATAATTCATCCTTGATCATTGAATCAATTAATATTTTGTACTTAACCACTGAGTCTTAGAGATTGAGCGAACACCTTGTTCACTTGATTGCTAAATCCATTATCCACCGCAGAGTTAAAAATGAGATATAATACTAACCATTGATCAATATCTTCATCTATGCCTCTTGTTGAATCACCAGATATTTTAAAACTTCACCATTACATTTAGTAAATGGAAGAAAACCATTGCGTTGGGTCACCAGATGTTTAGAGGAAACCACTAGGAATCACACAAATTGGAGATTGCATTATCATTGGATCAGCAGATCAATTCAGTAACTACCAACTTAAACTAGAGATTAAGTGACTGAATGACACAAAATGAAAACTAGGGCTTTTTCACTTGTTCATTGAATGTTTGAAGACTTAACAAGCTTATTATGAGATTCGACGAATAGTAGGTAAGATAAATGACCATGTGCATATGTGACCCCTTAAGTGCCTCAAAAAGTAACATGGAAACATAAAGATCTAGGGCATACTTAGGGCATTTTTGAAAATAAAAACCCTATTGAGGGAAAAAAGACCCAGGACAAGGATATGTGGACATTTTTTCATCTAGTGAACTTGTGTGAGGTCCTACCCCGACCCATCCTAGCTTGACATTCATTTTGACATTTGATTCATCATGATGATACTTTGAGTATAGACATTTGACCTATTTTGGATTACATATGCTATCATTGGATCTTATGAGATGTTTGTTTTAGATTTTTATGATGATCATGTTAGTTGTACTCTTTATATATGCTCATTTTGGTTCCATGATTATCTATGATATATGAATTTTGCATTCTTCATTTGTTATATCATCTTTTAGTATAATTAATATTGGTGGAATCATGGTTCTATGATTAGTTTAGGATTACATGCTTATGTGGAAATTGAATCAATATTTTGATACTAGAAGAATTAGGGTATAATGTGGATTATGTAATGTTTCATGAAATGCATCTATATAGATATTTGTCAAGATTAGATGTTAATACTTCATTTTTTAAATGATTATTAATGCAAAGATTTTATGATATACTGACATCAAAATTGAGTGTGCAGGAACATAGTCATGGTTGTAAATTTGGGGAAACAATTTTGGATCTAAGTGCAATCAGTTTGAAACCAAGGTTGACTCTAAGAAGAGAATGACCTCATCATATCATGATTTTATTCGTAAACGTGATGCATGTGTGTATGTGGTTGACAATGTTTGTAAATGTATGTTTGTAAGTAAATTTCATTTTTGTGAGAATATAAATGTATTTTTCCACAAAGCATGCCAAATGTGTTTGTGATGTGTGCTTTAGTGAGGTGTCACTTGACACCATGGTGATGATGTGGCATGCTTGAGTGGAATAAGGACCCCACCCTCTCCTTAGTTGGTTTTGAGTATTCCTAAGCTAGGTAGGTGGTTTGAGGAACCAAGATCTATGTAACCAATACTCCATTTTCGCATGCAAGTCTAACTAGGGGTTTTGAGGGGTTCAATGGAGTCCCAAGGTGTGGTTTAGGTTGGATTTTGGTGCCTCAAGGTTAGTACATGGGTTAGGGGGATTAATTCTTCTATTTCCACTTTCCTAGGCTACCTTTTTGCCTCTCTAAATAGGCCATTTTTTATATAAATGAAAATAGAAATGCTATCTAGGATGTCCCACCTTTTCATGTGTTGAATTTCATTCCATACCTTTATTAAGGGAAAGTGTCACTTTGTCTAGGATCTAGAAACCTAATTGTTTTGGGAAGGGAGATGAGAGAAGAATGTTTGAATGACTTTAGGGAAGAAAGACTTAGAAAACAATTACTTGTTCATTTTTTGTCTATGTTAGATTTGGAGGGAGTGAGAGGAGGTCTAGAGAGGTTTGGACTAAGTAGATTTGAGAAGGATAACAAGCTTGGAGTCAAGAGGAGCTCATCTTCAACTCTTAAATTTAGCCTTGGCTTAGGAGGAGGTTGGTGGTTTCTATCTTGTGATTATTTTGTATATTCTTTGAAAGAAATCTACTATGTGAAATTTGTAAATTATATTACCTTGTGTGAATCTTTTATTGTTTCATTTCTTTTTGATATTTTGCTTTCATTCTTGTTTGTCTTCTTGAATTGCTCCATGTTTTGGGTGTGCAAGTTCACTCCTCATCCTTGGGAGGATTTGAGGAGAACTTTATGTATGAGAACATAGTTTTATGGGCACCATGAGAGCCTTCTTATGTTTCTTTGTGGGCCATAAGGGAATTGTTGATGCTCATGAATTTGACTTGTTTGGTTAGAAGGGCCTTGTGAAGGCTTGTAATATATGTTGATATGTTGTTTTGTTATAAGATAGGTGTCTCCATAAGAGAAGATTCCACCTTCACCCATCTATGGATTCAATATTTAGAGTCCTTTGTGCAAGCTAGGGCATGGAGTAATTTGTGAAAGTCTTTGTACCAGAATTGTGCTTGAATGTTTATGTTTTGTGTGGTTTCTGTGTAACCCATCCTATTCTTGTTTCCCCTAGCTTAGGGGTGGCCATGTAATGGCCTAGGCTAGGAGGTGAGCCTCCATGGCCATGTGAAGAAAGTCTTGTGTTTGCAGGTTTGGTTTCTTGGCTTGAAGAAGAAGTCCAAGTTTTCAGTTTAAAGTTAAAGTTTGAAATTTTTAAAAAAGACTATTCTAGGATGTACCTGGTGGAGAGATCTTTCTCTATACAATTGTTTTTCTTTAACAAAGAAATTGTAATATTATAAGTGCTGGAAATAAGTCTGGTTATTCTAGTAGTGTCTTTTTTTCTGAATTAGACTTAGTAGATATATTTTCTCTCCTAAAATTTCTAGTTTTTGTATCTATTAATTGAATTTTAAATTCAATTCTCTACTTAAATATTGTGTGGAATTGTTATGGACTGGAAATGTCTACTTAGTTTAATTTGGCTCAAAAGAATGAAGTGTTAAGCTACAACTGATTTGGAATCTGATTGAAGAATCTGTGATTAAAGATCACTAAGGAGTTGATGATTAGATAGGTAATATGATTAAATTAGTATTATGTTGTCATTAATGTCAACTAGTTTGACAACACTTATCTTGTAAGTTACTATACCGAGACATCTGAAGAAAGGTGAAAGAGATGAAGAAAAGAGAAATCTACATAAGGAAAGATGTACATGACAGATGAGGATAAGGAACACATTGAGTAACTTGTTGATGAGTCTATGACTTCATGATATTAAATTTATTATGTTGCATTCATCTATAATGAAGTATAGAGCTAAAAGACACAAAGAAGTGTTGTCAGTCAATGAAGCATTTCTAGTATACACCAATAGAGTGTAGTATATATTGATCACAGTATCAACCGAGTAGTGTTCACTGATGCATTTCTTTGTTAACTAAGTAGAACATAATGTATTAAATGATTAGTTTAGCCGATAAGATTGATGAACTAGCAAGAGTATAACATCGAGGTAATAGATGATGTTTGTTACACAGATTGATGACTGACAAAATTAAGAGGAGATCTAATGGAAAATATTGAAACATATTATTGACACAAGTACTGACAAAGGTTGAAGCGGCAAAATCTGATGGTGGAGAAGAAAATGATTTACTCGTCTATATAAGAGAACAAATTTTCTTTACGAAAAATGTCGTAAGAAGAAGCTGTAGGAATATCGCATGAACATGGTTTTCATGTATTCTAATCATACTGGTTAGTAAGAACTAAGCTGTAGAATAGTTACCGAGCTAGAAAGAGCAATTACCGACGAACAGTAAGTTGATATAGTATTGAATCTGAAGTGAATTATTGACTAGAAGGATTTTTTTGGACTAAATATTAATCTATAATTTGAAATTGAAGTTGTATTAGGGTAGTTCATTTACTGTTACATATTTAACCATTGTATATAGTCAAAATCTATTAACTAAGTGGACTCTAAAAGTCTTATGATGTATCATTCATAGAATGAACATTGTTATCTTGTCAACCCCATAGTGAATGCTAGTTGGATGATAACTTCTAGTCTAAAATCCTCTAACAAGGTCACACCTGATAGAGTGTTTGTAACCTTTAACAGGGTTGGGTCTTAACCAACCTCACTTCAGAAGAGTGAACAATTTTGGGTTGCCAGTCTGCGGTGGTTTTTCCCTTTACAGGATTTCCACATTGAATCTCTTGTGTTATGTGTTGATTGTGATATTTGTTTTTTATCATTCTTTAGATGTTACATGTTAGATTTGATCGGTAAACTATTTTAGCATTAGACTGGTAATCGATAAAAGCACAGACAGTAAGAGTTATTATTCTTTACCGATAAGGAAAAATTGAAGAAATTCTTTTGAATTATACATTTCGGTTTAGACACTAGATAATTGATTCTATTAGGAATGAATGTTGAAGCCTTTGGTAGTCATTCTATAGTAGTGGTTATTGCATTCATGACTATGATTGTCATTGATGTCAACACAGTGTTATTCTGGAGTTTAGCAGAGAAGCAGGCACAATTTTGTTTTGCACACATGTTATATTGAAAATTAAGTTATGCACAGTTGATGGTATGTTCTTTGGTGTGTTATTAGCCTATGGTTAAGAGTGAAAAAATAAATTCATTTATTCATGGAAGTTATAAGCATTTTGGTGGAAGCAGTATTCTGGTAGTGTTCTTGAGTAGTGGTTTTTGGTAATTGGAGGATATCTCCTAACCGAGATGGAATCTAATTCTACATAGTTAAAGGGAAGTTTGAGACTCATTGGTGGTGATGTGGTTCATAGCACAAAATTTGAGGTCACACGATTGGAAAGTTATTGTATTTGGAAGTTGATAGTTTTTATGTAATTTTGGTGTAGTGTGTTGAAATTATTATTTTGTATTTGGATGCCAACTCATTTGTAATTATTTGAGTGTGGTATAAAGGAAGGAATGTTTTCTTTGTTGTGATGGTGATTTTAATAGTTGTGATATGAATTGTGAAAGTTGTGATGTGAATGTATGCATGAAGTGAAGAAAAGAGCAAATTCAGTGATGAAGGAAGACTTGCGAAGTACATAGATCTGGATTTGTGATCTTGTGTAGAAGAGAGTGCAATTTTGGCACAATGTGAAGAAGGTAACATATTTCATATTATTCTATTGAATAATCCTAAGATCTATTGGATAGTGAGTTCAGAGATCTTTCCTTGAAGCTATTTGGGCAATGGGTCCTTCTATCTTCCAGAACTCCTAACAGGGTTAGAATCTTTTAACAGGGATTCAAAATCTCCTAATAGAGATTCATATGTACTAAATGTATTTCATAAGACTCCTAGTAGGGTCCATCCTTTCATAAGAAACTTTCATATTAGTGCATCTTTGATCAAGAGGTTCCCTAGTTAACATATCTTGTGTTATTGTGTCATTGTGTATGATTATCTTTCTATGGTTGGTTACTACATTGATTATATGGTTTAAAGCTATTGAAGTTGATATTGAAGTTGATAAATGGTTTAATTATTAGATAACTAATTCACCCCCCCTCTCAATTATCTTGGGGATCTTTGCTTTCTAACAATTGGTATCAGAGCAAAAAGTCCTTGAAAGAGAAGTTTAACAACTTAAGGAGCTCTATGGTGAATTTCAGGAAAGAAAGCCCTAAGTTTTGTTAGAAATAGGAAATACTGAGAGGGGGGGTGAATCAGTATTTCACAAACTTTTTCTTTTTCCCACTTATGGATATAACAGATTACTTTAGTGCATACAAAGATTATCAAGCTAATTAACAAACATAGCAGTAAATAGAAAGAACTCATAACACATCATATGTTCTCGAGGAAACCCTGGCCAAGGGAAAACCCTGATGGGGATGGTACCCACAAAGATCACTAATCAAAAGTATCTTGTTAGGGATATTGGACCCTGTTAGGAGTCAATTTACAATATATAGTAGATTTGTCTTGGTTAAAGGACTTTAGGCCTTGTTAGAAGCCTTAACCCTGTTAGGAGTTAGATTACAAAACCTGATCACCAGCTGAGCTCACTACCCAAATAGGTAATACAAAATGTTTCTGACTGTAATATGGTACTACTTACAACTTCACATCAATAGCCTTTGCTACTATCACAATAAACAACTATCGCAAGTTATCTTTTCTTTCTTTTTACATATCACTTCTATTTTATATTACATTTCAAGTATGCCCAATATATGAGTTATTAAAGCTAATAAATTTACATGGTCAGCTTCCAAAATATTTATCCAAGAGTAAACATCTAGGATGTCATCCCTTCATAATGTTAAGTCATTATTTTGACAAGCAAAAATAATCCCTTAACTCTTTCACTAATACTGTCTCCAAAATTGTTCTGTTTGCAAAAATTGTCTTCAGTAAACTTTGAATAACTTTGTTCGTACTATTCCAAAATTTATGCACACTAAGATGGGGTATCCTCATACTCTATAGAAGCTTTATTTAACTACACAAACAAAAATATTGCTCCAGTGGATGTCGCCAACTAAATCTTCATCGGGTGCTCTGTCAGGATCACTGTATCCATAATTAGACAATTTCTTCCTTCAACTTGCTATACTTGCTTTCCAGATTCTACACTCTCAATAGAGATCATATGTTTCCATAATGACAACATCTATGCATCCACATTAGCCAAATTTCCAACAATCTCCCCCTTTGTCATTGGTGGCAACATATGGGAAAATTGGCTAAGTGTGCAAACAAAACTTCAAAAAACACTTATACAAAATTGTAGCCAAAAGTTATACAATATGTATACAATATCATACTCCATATAATATCTCCCCCTATGAGTATCCTTCCTGAACATATATTCAATTTTTTGCTATCTCTCCCCCTTTGACAACAATGACAAAGATAAGGTGTACAAAAATTTCAAAAACTTTATACCTTATTATCAGTTATTGTAAAGCCGGTAGGCTTGCAACACAATCACCAAACTCTAACTTCCAAGATTCAAAATCTTTCTCCCATATCTTCCTGATGGATTCAACAACATTGAGTAGATTACTCAATCTGTATGCTACTGTCTGACAAGCTTGCAGGGAATTGAAGCTAAACTTCTGAAATGATGTCTTTGCTGAAAGACACTGCTCAATTTGATCTTCAACAATTGATATCTTGATTGAGACATGCTCTCTCTCAAGATGTTAACCCTAATCATCTTTCTATTCTTTTCCTTTGCTAACATTCTGATTTCATCTTTCAATTTCCTTATGCTCTTCTCTATAGAACTTATCTTGACATTAGGGCTTGTCAAGGTGTTTGTCTCAGCTGTAATAGAATCTAACTTCTCTCTGATCTTCTTATCCTCTTCAACTGTTAGGATTTTTGATTTAGTGCATTGTATGTAAAAATTCTTTCCTGTCTCAAAATGTCTCCTCAAATTCTTTATGCATACATCTAAACTACCAATATCATTTTGAATATTTACACTTAAATTTTGTTGCATTTCTACTTCAAAGTCTTCCTGAACTTTTATTTTAGCAATATCCTTCAAGTTAGAAAATTTAGAGTCAAAAGAATTCATTACTGATTGAGCTTTCTCAAGTGGATCTGATTAAGATACCTTAGTGCTGATCACACTCTCAAGTTTCTCTATCAAAACTCTAACTTTACCTTCAAGGTCTTTCACCTTCTTATTCTTTCCAATAATTTTATTCAGAGATGTGATGAACTCAAGCTGATCATCATCTTTTACTTCTTTTCCAAGGTCTTCAAACATTGAACCAATATGCCTCTTCTTACTGTCAGGTGCACTAATGTCTTCAACTGGTATAAAAGGTGCACTAGAGGTAGTGGCCTCTATCAAAATTTGTTTGCCTTTAACTGACTACTCTACTTCTATATTCTTCTTTGATTCTGTGACCTTTTCTTTCTCTCCCAAAGCCAAATTGTCAACAATGTTTCCTAGATCATGAAATACTGCATCATCTGATTCTAGAGTCACTTTGGTACCTCCAATATCCATTGATTCTTTGCTAATATTAATATGTGAAGAAGATGGAACTTCTTCAATACCAACTTCCTCTGCATGCGGTTCCTCTAATTGCTTCTACTGAGGGTCTGATTCAACATGCTTTTCTGCAACTATATCTGCAAGAACTTGCATTACTGCTTGCTCTGTCTCTTTTTGTACTTCCTCCTTTTTGCCTCCCATTATAAGGATTGTTCTTCTCTTACTTCTCAATAAAGTTCTAAGACACTTCAAGAATCTCTTCAAATGATCTTCATCCTTAACTTCATAGAACTCATTGATTACATGTTCTCTCATCTTTATGTCCTCTTCTTGTGCTCTCTATTTTCTATTCACAAGTCTGTTATACAAATCTTCTAGGATCTTACCATGAATAGTGCTAAGTTTCTTATCTGCCACAATCATATGTGTAACCATTGCATTTTCAAAGTTCAATCTGTCAAATGATTTATATAGATCATAGAATTTATTCAACTTAGTGAAGTCTCCATGCTTCAATATATCTTCATTAACTCTTTCAATTCTTGGTTTCCAAGTTTTCTTCTTGATTGAAACTACATCATCATCTTTAATTACTACTACATTTCTAGGTATAGGTGGTACAACCACTTTCTGTCTCTTCCCGGGTCCTGTTGCACTCACTTTTACTCTTTTGCTAGGCATAGGAGAAAAAGATTTATCTCCTTCATCTTTTTCAGGTACTTCAACTTTTACCTTTACTGCAATAGGATTAATAGGATCTACACTGGATGTCTCAGGTAAAATTACAAGATTTTCACTTTTCTTCAAGGCTTCTGTAGTCTTCTTAGCTATGTCAAACTCATGACTTGACATACCAGATTCTTTCAATATTTTCTTCATAGTAGATTCAACTCTCTTACTAGATTTCTTCTTTTCTCTCAAACTTATTACAGAGTTGAAATTCTCTTCATAGGTTCCAAACCTATTTGCATGACCATCCAACTCACACTTTAACAATCTATTCACATATCCTACTATTTCTGCTTCAGATATTTCATAGCCAAGAGGGTCTATGAATTCCATTCTAGGCTCAACTGCTTCAATGTAGGTGAAATCAGTGTCAACCATAAAACAAATGTCATCTTTGTTCTTTTCAACTAAGGATTGAGGAATCCTTGATTTGTTCTTAACAATATTTTGAAAAGTCTTCAATACAAGCTTCACATTATCATTAACTTTATCAAAAAGGTGCTTCATGTAGACTGAGTTTATTCTTTCCATTGTGTTCACATTGTCACTCCAATCAACTGTGTAAGGAAATCTTCTCAAAATATTGAAAAACATATAGGTTATCAGAGATGAAAACCTAAACTGTGTGTACTTAGCCTTTCTAAGTTCTCAAATAACTAAATTTTCAAAATTTCACATAGGTCTACTGGTTTCTTCTCAATACACATAAGATAAGTTACATGAATCATTCCTACAGCCATGTCATCTTCCCTTGAACTACCATAGAATTTAGTTGTTAGGATCTTGCAAAGGTACCTAACATCATCTTGCTTAATCTTACTTATCACAATTCCTCTACCATTATAACTAGATCCAGTGTTAGCTAAAAAAATCTTTCTCATGTTCTTTTCATTCAGTGGAATCTCTCCAAATTTTGATAATCTAGTAACTTCATGAATTAGGTCGGTAGTTATATCAATAACTCTATCCTCCATCTAGAATTTCCCATTGTGGATTCTACTTAAAATGATCTTGGTACATTCCTCATGATTGAATTCATACTTCATGGAATATTTGATAATTTCATGTTCTCTAGGTGCCCATAAGCTAGTTTAACTAACATATCTTGATTGTACAATTTCCTGTAATCATCACTAAAATCTGCATCTCCCAAAGTTTCAAACTTACAACCTAAATATCCTTTAACATTCTCAATGTGCAATACTCCATCTGGTACGGATGATAATACTAGACTGTCATCAATTTCAGTTGGTTCTACTAGTTCTTTCTTAATCTTTGGTCTATTCTTATCCTTAACATTATGAACCATAGAAATATCCATCTTATCAACTGATTAAAGATCAAAAAATACCTCAACTTTGTAAATCTAGGGTTTCGGTATGATCGTCGCTGCAAACTACTTCCAAACTTCTTCAAATCATCCTTAACTCACTTTTCTTCTTTCAAATCACTTTTCAATCACTTTGTAATCATAATAACTTTTATTTCAACCTTATAACACTTAACATTAACTCGATCTGACATCACATTCATTCATTTTGCCGCTAAAACCTCAAAAGGTTGATTCTGCAAACCTGCAACCATAAAACTTTCTGCGACCTCGCAAAACACAATATTTTCTTTTGTGCACTTAACCATAGCATTAGTACAACATAACAAACCTATATCTAATTTCACAAAACTTAACTCATTCAAATTCCTAATCTACACTAATCCTAAGTCCTAAACTACAAAAACTTACATAATTTAAGTACTTAAAGAAGGGTCAGGTAAAGATTCATCCTTACCATTGGTTACATTACCTTCCTGACTACTTTTAGTGATGACTATACCTCCTTGATCTATGCCTTTGTCAAATTTAGCTTTTCATCTTTATTGCTACAGCAACCTTTCTCTTTGTTTCCTGCATTTTCATTCCTTCTTGCATTGTTCCTAGGGTTAGGGTTATGATGATAACCTCCATTGTTCATTCTGTAAAATCTTGTTGAGTGTCCAAACTTGTTGCATATCTGACAAATGATTCCATTGTTTCCAAATCTCTATCCTTGCTAGTTAATCTGTGACCTACAATTTCTAGCAATATGTCCTATTTTGTTGCATCTAAAACATACTACCACTTTTCTTTGATTCATTTCTTCAATAGATTTCTTATCTACATTGTTAGTATTCCCAATCAATCTATCATAATTATTCAAAATTAATTTAGGTCTTCTACATTCATTAGATGTATGTCCAAAACTATGACAATTATAACAATGTCCATTAAAAGGTTTAAATTTCTTACCTGTGCAATCTCTCTTCATGTGCCCAATAGTATTACAAGAAAAACATCTACATTTGAATTCTCTTTGCATACCTTTAGATGATTCTTCCTATTTTGATTCTTCTTGCTTTGATTCTTCTTTCTCTCTAGGTGGTTCTTCTTTAGGTGGATCTTCCAATGTGTTCTCATCTAGCTTTATTTCCTCCACACTTTCAAATGTCTTCAGATCTGGCTTCTTACTTTGATGGTTTGTTCTAAACATACTATATCCAAATCTAGTCCTATCAAAGAATGGTTCTTCAAAAGAATTTTTTTTTCAGTCTTATCACCTTTTGAATATAGCCTTTCAAGTTGTTGTTTACATTGAGTTAATTCACCTTTCATAATTTTATTATACTTCTCAAGTTCCACATACTGCACTTTTACTTTTTCAGATTCAGATGTTTCCTTTTCAAGTCTTGACCTCAGATCTTCATTCTCAATTTTCAATTTTTCATTATCAGATCTCAAATTTCCATCTTTCATACTAAGCTTTAGATTTACTATCTTCAACTCATGCTTAAGGATCTCATTTTCTTTTTCTAATTCATCACAATCTTCAACAAGCATATCAAATTTCTTTTCAGATTTGAGATCTTCAATCTTACCTTTTAATTTGTCAATAGCATTCTTTGCATCTTCATATTTTCTTCTTAAGTTGTTTCTCTCATCAGTAAGCATATCAATCTATTCCAGAGCTCCTTCAAGATTCTTCTGAAGTTGATCCATATCCATAGAGATCTTACTCAAGCTGCTAAGCTTTCCTTGAATGTTCCTTGACCGAGTAACTATGCTCTAATACCAATTGTTAGAAATAGGAAATACTAAGAGGGGGGGGTGAATTAGTATTTCACAAAATTTTTCTTTTTCCCACTTATGGATATAAAAGATTACTTTAGTGCATACAAAGGTTATCAAACTGATTAACAAACATAGTAGTAAATAGAAAGAACTCATAACACATCATATGTTCTCAAGGAAACCCTGGCCAAGGGAAAACCCAGGTGGGGATGGTACCCACAAAGATCACTAATCAAAAGTATCCTGTTAGGGATATTTGACCCTATTAGGAGTCAATTTACAATATATAGTAGATCTATCCTGGTTAAAGGACTTTAGGCCTTGTTAGAAGCCTTAACCCTCTTAGGAGTTAGATTACAAAACCTGATCACCAGCTGAGCTCACTGCCCAAACAGGTAATGCAAAATATTTCTAACTGTAATATGGGACTGCTTACAACTTCACATCAATATCCTTTGCTGCTATCACAATAAACAACTATCACAAGTTATCTTTTCTTTCTTTTTACATATCACTTCTATTTTTTATTACATTTCAAGTATGCCTAATATATGAGTTATTAAAGCTAATAAATTTACATGGTCAGCTTCCAAAATCTTTATCCAAGAGTAAACATCTAGGATGTTGTCCCTTCATAATGTTAGGTCATTATTTTGACAAGCAAAAATAATCGCTTAACTCTTTCGCTAATACTGTCTCCAAAACTGTTCTGTCTGCAAAAACTATCTTCGGTAAACTTTGAATAACTTTGTCCATACTACTCTAAACTTTATGTGCACTAAGATGGGGTATCCTCATACTCTATAGAAGCTTCAGTTAATTGCACAAACAAAAATATTTCTCCATTGGACGTCTCCAACTAAATCTTCATCGGGTGCTCTGTTAGGATCACTGTATCCATACTTAGACAATTTCTTCCTTCAACTTGCTATACTTGCTTTCCAAATTATGCACTCTCAATAGAGATCATATGTTGCCATAATGACAACATCTATGCATCCACATTAGCCAAATTGCCAACAACTTTAAGGGAGTAAATTTTGACAGCTGGAAGGAAAAGATGAAGACACATCTCTTGTGTTTAGGACTAGGCTATTGGTTGATTACAAAAAATGAGAGAACTATAATTGAAGAAGACAATCTTGAAACAAGTACTAAAGATGAGGTAGATCTATTCATGTGTAACATACTTGCAAGAGAAGCACTTTTATCAGCACTTGTAGGGAATGAATACAGTCAGGTAAAAGGTTTAACTAGATCTTATGATATTTGGAAAGATTTACATTCTACTTTTGAAGGTGATGAACTTGCAAAGAAAGCTAGGTTACATAATTGGATTTGTGCATTTGAAGACACAAGAATGATGGAAGATGAATCTGTTAGAAGCTATATTGGTAGGATGTCATAAATTGTTGCAGGAATAAAATCTTATGGAGGTGAAAAGATAGAGAATGAAGTAATATGGAAAATTTTGAGAACATTGACACCGGTATTTAGGAAAACTACACAAATGATTGAACAATTGATACCTTGTACACCAAACTTTTCAAGAGAGACTCTTCTTGGAAGATTGGAAGTAACAGAGATGAATTTGAGATTATCAGGAGAACTACCTAAAGTGGAGATAGGATTCAATGCTTTTAGCATCAGAGCTACTTTCTCTAGAAGTACAAGTGTGAATGGAGATTATGCCAGTAGTAGTAGATCCAAATTTGATAAAGATAAGAATATTGAAGAAGGTATTGCCTTGCTTGTGAAAAAATAACTAGATGGTAAAAAAATCTTTCAATGTTGGACATGTCAAGAATATGGTCATTTTGCATCTAAGTGTCCTAAGAGAGTTAAGAAGTATAGAAATAATTTTAAGCCTAGAAGATCTAAGGAATGTTATTATGCAAATGATGAAGAAATTGAAGTAGGAATTGAAAGACATTTGAGTGACAGTGATAATGATAACTTTGATGACATAGGATTTGTAGCAATTAAGGAAGAAAATTTTGAATCTAATGTTAAGGAAGAGAAAGCCTTAGTTTCCCAAGTTGAAAAGAAAGCTGATTGGATTATAGATAGTGGTTGTTCACATCATATGACTGGTGATAAAGGAAAGCTCATAAAATTTAACAATTATGATGGAGGAGTTGTTAGAGTTGGTAACAATGCACCTTGTTTGATTAAAGGTATAGGATCTATTACTCTTGATGGAAAGACTAATAATGATGATGTTTACTTTGTTGATGGATTGAAACATAATCTTTTGAGTGTTGGATAGTTAGTGGATAAGGGATATCAAGTTTGGTTTATTGAGAAAATTTGTGTGATAAAGGATAAAGATGGAAATCTAATTGGAACTAGATCTAGAACCAGAGGTAATGCATTTTAGTTAAGCCCTACTGAGATGACAGTTGGTTATGGCATAGAAGGTTTTTTCATATAAAATTTGATAATATTGTGAAAGTGAGTTCTACACTTGCAGTAAGAGATTTACCTAAGATTATGAAGCCTACTAACATGATTTGTAAGGAATGTGTGATGGCTAAGTAGAAAAGGAGTTCATTTCCTAGCAAGAAGTTCACATCTACTGAAAAGTTGGAGATTGTTCATACAGACTTAAGCGGTCCTACAAGGACTAGAGGATTCTATGGAGAAAGGTATTTTATGATTCTTGTTGATGATTTTACAAGAATGATATGGATTTCATTTTTGAAAGAAAAATATGAAGCATTTGATAAGTTTAAGGTCATGAAGAATAAAGTTGAGAATGAATTAGGAATGAGGATTAAATGTTTGAGATCTGATAGAGGTGGAGAATTTACATCTAAAGAGTTTAACACCTTTTGTGAAGTAAATGGTATTAAGAGACAATTTTCAGCCCTTAGAACACCTGAACAAAATGGTATTGCAGAAAGAAGGAACAGATCAGTGACTGAAGTAGCTAGAGCTATGTTGTTTGAAGGTGATTTGGCAAAGACATTTTGGAGAGAAGCAGTGAATACAATAGTATATACAAAGAATAAAGTATAAATCAGAGCAAACACAGACAAGACACATTATGAATTATGGTTTGGACATGCACCCTCAGTTAAGTATTTTAGAATTTTTGGAAGAAAATGTTATATTAAGAGAGATGATGATATAGGGAAGTTTGATCCTAGAAGTGATGAAGGAATTTTTCTTGGATATTCTTTGAAAAGAAAAGCATATAGATGTTACAATAAGAGAACTAAGACTATTGTTGAAAGTGCAAATGTAAAAGTTGATGAGAAGTTTAAAATTCAGGAAAGAATGCTTGATTGTGAATTTGATGAAGGAACTAACCCTCAGCCTAACATTGAAACTACTGAATAATTTTTTGAGACTAACAGTGAATTATTGAATGAAAGTCATGTTGAAGAAAATAGAGAAGAATCTAGAGAAGAATCTATAGTTGAAGAAAGTTCTATGACTATGACACCTAACAGGTATATATCAAGACATCATCCTATTGAACAAGTGATTGGAAGTTTCAATAGAGGATTTATGACTAGAAAGAAGGTATTGTTACCCAAAATTTTCCTATGCATCAAATTTGGAAAAAACCATCCCCAAGCCTCTATTTTTATCTTGTCAAACACCCCAAAATATTTCATGAGTCTACCTCTTTTCCCTTGGTCTCTGCAATATCTTTTAGGTCTCTGGCTAGAAAAAAAACCCTTAGAAAGTTTTTAAAAAACAAAAACTAGTTGTTACTCTAAAAAAACCCTAAGCCTTGTTATATTTTCATGTTACCTTTTTGGGCAACTTAAGTCATCCCAATTTGCATGTGCACAAAATATCTCCTAGGTCCGATGGTTTAATTTTTCCTAAGTCTCATTGTACAAAATAAATCCTAAAGGTTAAGTGTTGATTTGATATGATGGTCTTCACCATTCCGCAAGCCAAAGATGCATGTGTGTTATGATCACGGTATAGTGAGAGCCATCGATCTTGTTTTTCTTCCTGCACTGTGATGTGTCAGTGGGACCGGTGCCACCTCATCCTATTTGGTAGCTCCTGATTCACTAGCGGTCTAGTGATTTGACATCTGTTGGTGGGACCTTTCCTAGTGATGTGTTCTCTCTTCATTGGTCGGTCAAGTGACAGTTAGGATTTTTCAGTGGGACAGTGTTAGAGGGTCTGTAGATGTGTCAAAGAAGCTAGGATCTATGGCAGTTGTATGATCTTATAGAATCTTTTGACCGTATGAGATCATGAGCTTGTCGTTAGATCAAAATCTTGGAAGGAAGTGGGTCTGATGTTAGAAAATGCGATGTGTATCCAAGGGGGTGGCATTTGATTGGCTAGTTGGTTTGCAATGTGGCTGATGTCAGTGGGCCCATGGGGTTTGGGGTTTCTAAAGAGGTTAAGGTGCGATTGGATCTCATGGCTATCATTAAATCATGGATCCAAAATGCTCAATTGTTAGCAACAGTAGTATAGCGACATCCGTTAGATGGTGTTCTCATAGACGTGGGTCCAGGGTTTTGTCAGAGATGCTAATTTGCTCACTTCCGATTAGCTGTTGACTTCCATGGTGGTAGTTGACTTGTTAGAAGGGTTTTAGACTATTTTTAAAAGGGCACATCTAAGCCGTTCATTTTTTGGGAAGGTTATTCATTAATGGTTATGTTTTAAAATCATTTGCTAGCCATTATATTTCAAAATTTTGAATGATTTCTAATGGTTTTGCTAGGGTTTTGCATTCTTTCAGCCATGCATGATGTTGGTTAGCTCAGGAATTGATTTCTCAGGATAGTTGTGGTTGAGAGGGTGATAGAAGTGACTATTGGCCAGTGTTGCAAGGTACGTTTACTGCATTTTAATGATAGGAAGTGCTAGAAAGAGTTGGCACTACCTTTTCAAGTAGTACCTCTCTGAGGGAAATATGATCAAATTTGGAGCCTTCATGGCTTAGTGGAGTTGCAGGTAGGTTTTTAGGCCAAGGTTGTTGTATCTATGGGTATTTTCAATTCAGAAGGATCAGCACGCAAGAGAGATATGATTTGATCACTAGTTCTCAGAGATTTTCATTAATGGATGATCAGTACCCTAGGGTTTGATATCATTGATTAACCTTGTAACCCTAGTTAGGTTTTTGATTCCTACCTACATGTAGTTGAGTATGTATATAATATATTTTTGGATCTTTTAGGTGAAGAGGTGGGACAATTTGTAGAAGAAATTTCACATTTTCTTAATGGTCATTTGTGGTATCATCTCTACCCTCTAGCTTATATAGTTGTATTTTCTCCCATTGATGAATTTAAACATTGCAGAGGTATTTTGTGACAATTCTTCATGTCCCTATGCTTCCCTATCTAAGTTTATCTCTTATTAAATTGAAGTATATGATGTTTTCAGTGGTATCTTAGGGTTCTTGATCCCTCTTATTTTCTATAATTGTGTTTGTTATTGTGTTTGATCTGATTTAGATGCTTTTGTGGGTCTACTTCAGCCCCTTAACAATCTTGTGTCAATCCTACAGTGAGTTGTAGAAGTGAATGTCTACTTTTAGGTCATAAATTGTGTCTTATGTTCAGACCCTTCTATGAAACACTTATGCAAGCCTATTCAGTAAGTTGTGACCTACTAGGCCTAAGTATTTCATTGGTTTCATTCTTCTATACTGAGATCCAAACCCTAATTTTGGAGCATCACCTAGTAGGTAGTTTTCTTTCCAGTCATTTCCTTTTTAAGCACTCCTTCTATCCGTTTCCTCCAAAAGTTTACTTTTCATGTCAAGAAGAAAATTAAGGTGATTATCCAAGAGGAACCAACCTAGAACTTGGAGGTCTCATCTTAGCTAGCAAAGGTCCCACAACCTAGAGGTGATTCCCATGTTATACTAAGTTATCAAGACCAAGAGAGCTTGGAACAAAGGGTGCAAACTTAGTGTATAACATTTTTGGCACGCCCAGTGGGACTAAAAAGAAGTTCATTATTTAAAAGATATGCTATCTCTGATATACAGATTGCATAATAAAAGATTTTAGAAGTGTTCCATCAAGTGTGTCTGGCAACTCCACTGATTTCAAGGATCCAGGCTACCTTGTTCAAAGTTTTATGAGAAAGATTGAGACTAGAAGCTCAAAGCCCACTAAATTTTTAGAGTTTCCCTCAAAGAGAAGTCACAAAGGTAGGTCAACTCAAAGAACATCCCCTACAAGGAGAGTTCAATCAACACCTCATGATACTTCAGAAAGGAGACCTTTTCCCTTTCATTCCAGAAGGAGAGGCAGATCTCTAACTAGAGATCTAGAGGAGGATTCAAATCCAGCAGTGAATACAACTCATATAGTTGTTAATCTTCACATTCCAAATCCTACCACGGCAAGACAATTTGCATTTGCACCTTTCAATCAGGGTAGTCCATTTAATTTTTCCCAACATCATGATGTGCCCTTCATGATACTTAAGAGTATACCTGATTTCACAGGTGAAGGGAAAAAAACTACCTTTGAGCACATAAGAGATGTGACCATCATCTGTAGCATACACAACATTACTCAAGAAGATGTGGCCATAAAGTTATTAGAAGCCTCTCTAAAAGGTAAGGCTCTAGAATGATTTAGAACTCTAACCATTGGTTCTATTACTTCTTGGGATGAATTAGGGGATGCATTAAGTAAACATTTTGAGGATAAATTAGATAACTTGTCTCTGGTTGAACAGTTGACAACTCTTAAGAGAGATGCTCAAGAGCAAATGACAGATTACAATAGTAGATTCCTCAAGACATGGAATAGAATTCTAGTTTCTATGAGACCATCAACCAACCATGCTTTCCTTTACTACTTGCAAAGTCTAAATGGTCAAATTTCTACCATGATCCAATCCATGGGTGGTGCTTGTCTACCCCAAGCTTTTGACATAGCTGTCAGAGCTAAAAATTATTTAATCCAAGAAGGCATGATCGCTAGAAGGCCTCCAATGCCCATTTTTCCTATCCTTCAGCCCATTGCACCTACCCAAGTACCCCCATTTACCCCTATCCCCACCATATTAGTACCTCAAGCTAGTACTAGTGGTCAAGAACATGCTAAGGCAAGTTTCTCTCAATAGTTGCAAGAAATCAAAAGTAGCCAGCAAACTAGTATACAAGAGATGACAAATATATTGCAGACCTTGACTAAAGAGGTCACAAATCTAAAGAATCAAGATCAAGGAATCAGACCACCTTTTCAACTACAAGGCCAAGGTCCTAATCAACAATATTAGAATCAAGGATAGCCTTATCAACAAAATAGGCCACCATACCAAGGAGGCTATCAAGGACAAAGACAAAGCTTCAATCAAAGACCATTCCAACCATATAGTCCTACACCTCTCAATTCTATAAATCCAGTGAGGGATATGGTTCCTAGTCAAAATAATATGGCTATGGATAATGAATGGAATTTCCCTTGTAATCAGCCTCACAATTAGGCTACGTGTTCAAATGGATAGATGAACCAAGCTCTAATGGTTCAAAATGCTTCACAAGCTCAATCAGAGGCTTCATCCAGTGGGGTAGTTCCTCAACAAGAATCACAAGAGAATAAGACTACTCTTTTCAATTGGGAGCAACTAGACTTCAATCGAGTCAATGATGAAGTTTCTTTTGTTGCCTATACAAGAGCAAAAAGAAGAACTCAAGAATGGAGAGAGCAGATTCTAATGCCAAAGCCACCACATCTGCAGAGCCACTGTAGCAAGCTAATCCCATCACACCTAAAGAGGCTCCTATCATGACAAGCAAAGAAGGTCAATAGCCTAAAGAAGTGGAGCCCATCATGCCAAAGACATAGAAAAAAGTACACACTATGACACCTTTTAATATTGTAGACAACATGAAGAAGGTGAATGTCACCATGTCCATGTGGGACTCTTTGGCTCTTCCAGGACAACTTGAAATTTTGAAGAAGGCCATGATAGAAGTGGAAACTCCTCAACCTCCAAAAGAAGCTGCAAAGCCAATGTTGGTTAACACTAATCAAGAAAAGGAGGCTCGAAGTAGAAAATCCAAGGCTAATGCCATTCAAGGTAGGAATTTAAAGCCACCTCCCTTTTATGTATCTTTAATGATTGCAGAGTCTTTAGTACATAATTATATGGTAGATAGTGGAGCTACTAGCACTGTAATGCCCAAGAAAGTAGCTGACTAGTTAGGACTGAAATATGAGCCCTTCCAAAAGAAGGTTACACAACTTGATGGATCCTCAGTCAATACTATAGGTGTGGCTAAGGATACTAGTCTGATCCTACATGCTAGTCCTAATTTTTCTATCCTCCTTGATATATATATCATAGATCTCCCTGCATTATTTGTTATATGTCTTTTAAGGGAGTTTACAACCAAGATAGGAGGTTATCTATCTTCTGATTAGTCTCACATGTTATTTCATACAAGATATTGTTAGAAAGTAAAGATCCCCAAGATAACTGAGAGGGGGGTGGTGAATCAGTTATCAGATAATTTATCCATTCAACTACTTTAAATAATGTAATCAATGTAATGATCAACCATAGAAAGATAATCATACACAATTGCACAATAACACAAAATATGTTGACTAGGGAACCTCTTGAAAAGAGTAGACCCTGGTGGGAATGATGCCCACAAAATGATGCACTAATATAAAATTTCCTTGTTAGAGGATGGACCCTATTAGGAGTCTTATGAAATATATTCAGTACATATAAATCCCTGTTAGGAGATTTTGAATCCCTGTTAAAAGATTCTAACCCGGTTAAGAGTTTATGGAAGACAAAATGACCCACTGCCGAAACAACATCAAGGCAAGATCTCTAAAACCAATGTCCAAAAGATCTTAGAATTATTCAATAGAATAATATGAAATATATTACCTCCTTCACACTGTGCCAAAACTGCACTCTCTGCTACACAAGATCACAATTCTAGATCTCTGTACTCACAAGTCTTCCTTCATCACTGAATTAGCTCTTTTCTTCACTTCATGCATATATTCACATCACAATCTTCATGCTACACATTAAAACAAGGAAAAAATTCCTTCTTAAATACCAAATTCAAATAATTACAAATGAGTCGGTTCCCAATTACAAAATAATAAATTCTACATGCTACACATAGAATTCACATAAAACTGTCAGTTTCCAGATACTGTAACTTTCTCCAAACATATCCTCAAAGTTTGCACTATGAACCACATCATCATTAATGAGTCTCCAAAATCCCTTTAACTATGCAAAATTAGATTCCATCCCAGCTAAGAGATATCCTCTGATTTCTGAACATCGCTTCATAGAAACATTGTCTAAACACTGCTTTCACCAAAATGCTCATAACTCTCACAAATGAATGAATTTATTTTTGTGCTATTAACCATAGGTTAATAACACACCAAAGAACATACTATCAACTGTGCAAAATCCAATCTACAATACAACATGTGCGCAAAACAAAATTGTACCTACTTTCCTACTAATATCCAGAATATCACTGTGTTGACATCAATGACAATCCAAGTCATGAATGCAACAAAAACTGCTACAGAATGACTACCAAAGTACTTTTCATTTATTCCTAACAATCTCCACCATTGGCATTGATGGAAACATAGATAAAAACATCCAATGTTCCAAAAATCCAATACTGCAACATCACTGCAAAATATCAAATCAAATCTTGCTTCATTTTCCTATTCAGCTCTCTCATACAATCCACAATGTTTTTCATGTATATCTCTCCCCCATTGACATCAATGACATAAATTCCATCACTAAGTCAACAAAAACTTAATGTCAAAAGACACTTTTTAGAAAAATACAATAACAAGAGTCCTCATTACTTAGCTCATAAAGTCCCCCATAGAGGAAGTTCCAACATCCAATCTAGAAGAAAGATAGGGCTCATATACCACTGGAAGGATGAAATCATCTGCATCAATTCTCAAAAATAGGTTGAGGCATAACCCCAAGCATACCTCTCAGATACACAAATGTATCCTTAGGTAAAGGCTTTGTAAATATATCTACTATCTGCTCCTTTGTACTTATGTACTCCAATCTTACTTCTTTTTCTGCAACTTTCTCTCTTACAACATGATAATTGATCTCAATATGTTTAGTCTTCGAATGTAAAATAGGATTTTTTGACATACTCACTGTACTGGTGTTATCACAATGTATAACAATAGGATCATCAAACTTTATTCCAATATCCTTCAACATCTGCTTCATCCAAATAAATTGATTACAATTATTTGTTGTTGCAACATATTCTTCTTCTATTGTGCTTTGTGAAATAAAATTTTGCTTCTTACTTAGCCAAAAGACCAATTTTCCTCCAAGAAAAAAGGCTCCACCACTGGTGCTTTTCTTTTCATCAACACTGCCTCCCCAATCTGCATTAGTATAGGCACGTAAAGTAAAATCATCAGAATTCCCATACCATAATCCATAATCCATTGTTCCTTTCAGATATCTCAGTATCCTCTTTACTGCTGCATAATGTGATTCTCTAGGTTCTTCTTGAAATCTTGCTACAATCCCCACTGAATTTTCTATATCAGGTCTTGTATGTGTCAAGTACTACTATCCTCCAATCATAGATTTTTACTTTTTTTGCTCAACTGCTGGTATCTCATCTTTGCTAGATAACTTATGTCCGGTTACCATAGGTGTTCCAACAGGTTTAGAATCTTCCATTCCAAATCTTTTCAATAAGTCATTCAAATACTTAGTCTGACTTCCAAATATACCTTCCTTTCTTTGTGTTATCTATAATCCCAAAGAATATTTCATTTCTCCAATCATGCTCATCTCAAATTCAGTCTTCATTTCATCTGCAACTTTGTCACTAGCTTCATCTTCTCCTCCAAAGATAATATCATCAACAAATATAACTATAACCAACAAACCATTCTCAATTTCTTTTGTGTATAAGTTACTATCTATTGTTCCTTTTATAAATCCCAATTTCAATAAATACTTATCCAATCTTGCATACCAGGTTCTAGGTGCTTGTTTTACTCCATATAAAGCTTTCTTTAACTTACATACCATATCTCCTTCTTGTGTCAAAGGAAAACCTTCAAGTTGCTCAATGTAGACTTCTTCTTCCAATTCACCATTCAAAAATGCTAACTTCACATCCATCTAATACACTCTGAATTTCTTGTAAGTTGCATATGCTAGAAACATTCTCACTGCTTCAAATCTAGCCACAGGTATAAAAGTTTCTTCATAGTCAATTCCTTCTTGTTGTGAATATCCTTTACATACCAATCTTGTTTTGTTTCTTATCACTTCTCCTTGTTCATTCATCTTGTTTCTAAATACCCACTTTGTTCCAATCACATTCTTGTCTTCAGGTCTAGGGACTAATTCCCATGTCTTGTTTTTGTAAATCTGCTATAGTTCTTCTTTCATAGCATTAATCCAATGTTCATGTTCACAAGCTTCATTAGTAGTCTTAGGTTCAATTTGAGAAATCAAACATAAGTGTATCTTATTTTGAGTCAAAAATCCTCTATCTAAACTTCCAATAACTTGCTCAATAGGGTGATGTCTTGAAGTATAGCTGTTAGGTGTCATAGTTACTGATCTTGTTCCAACTGTAGATTCTTCTCTACTTTCTTCTCTATTTTCTTCTTTGTTTTCTTCTCTATTTTCTTTAGTATGACTTTCATTCAGCAAATCACTGTTAGTTTCAAAAAATAATTCTGCATTTTCAATGTTAGGCTGAGGTTGTGCTTCTCCATCAGATTCATAATCAAGCATTCTTTCCAGAATTTTAAACTTCTCATCAACTTTTACATTTGCACTTTCAACAATAGTCTTAGTTCTTTTGTTATAACATCTATATGCTTTTCTTTTTAAAGAATGTCCAAGAAATATTCCTTCATCACTTATAGGATCAAATTTTCCTATATCATCATCTCTCTTTATATAACATTTACTTCCAAAAATTCTAAAATACTTAACTGAGGGTGTATGTCCAAACCATAATTCATAAGGTGTCTTGTTTGTATCTGCTCTGATTTGTACTCTGTTCATAGTGTATACTGTTGTGTTCACTACTTCTCTCCAAAAAGTTTTAGCCAAATCATTTTCAAACAACATAGCTGTTGCTGCTTCATTTATTGACCTGTTCCTTCTTTCTGCAATACCATTTTGTTTTGGTGTTCTAGGGGCTGAAAGTTGTCTCTTAATACCATTCATTTCACAAAAGGTATTAAACTCTCTAGATGTAAATTCACCACCTCTATCAGATCTTAGACACTTAATCTTCCTTCTAGATTCATTCTCAATTCTACTTTTCATGATCTTAAATTTATCAAATGCTTCATATTTTTCTTTCAAAAATGAAATCCACATCATTCTTGTAAAATCATCAACAAGAATCATAAAATACATTTCTCCATAGAATCCTCTAGTCCTAGTAGGACCACTCAAGTCTGTATGAACAATCTCCAGCTTCTCTGTCGATGTGAACTTATTGTTGGTAAATGAACTCCTTTTCTGCTTTTCCATCATACATTCTTTGCAAATCATGTTAGTAGGTTTCATAATTCTAGGTAAATCTCTTGCCGCAAGTGTAGTGCTCACCTTGACAATATTATCAAAGTTTATATGACAAAACCTTTTATGCCATAACCAACTGTCATCAATCCTAGTTATCAAACATGTCATCTCAGTAGGATTCAATTGAAATACATTACCTTTGGTTCTGGATCCTTTTCCAATCAGATTTCCATCTTTATCTTTTATCACACAATTTTTCTTAGAAAACCAAAATTGATAACCCTTATCAGCCAATTATCCAATGCTTAGTAGATTATGTCTGAGTCCATCAAAAAAGTAAACATCATTAGCGTTAGTCTTTCCATCAAGAGTAATAGATCCTATACCCTTAATCAAACAAGGTGCATTGTGACCAACCCTAACAATTCCTCCATCATAATTATCTAACTTAACAAACTTTCTTTTATCTCCAGTCATATGATGTGAACAACCACTATCTATACTCCAAACAGATTTCTTTTCAACTTGTGAAACTAATGCTTTTTCTTCCCTTTTATCAAATTCAAAACTTTCTTCTTTAATTGCTACAAATCCTATTTCCTTAAAGTTATCATTATCACTGTCACTTAAATGTTTTTCAATTCCTGCTTCAAGATCTTCATCATTTCCATAATAACATTATTTAGATCTTCTAGGTTTAAAGTTGCTTCTATACTTCTTAACTCTTTTAGGACATTTAGATGCAAAATGACCATATTTTTGAAAAGTCCAACATTTAAAGATTTTCTTACCATCTGGTTCCCTTTTTACAAGTAATGCAATACCTTCTTCAATCTTCTTATCTTCCTCAGATCTACTACTGCTGGCATAATCTCCATTCACACTAATACTTCTTGTAGGTCTAATGTTAAGAGCATTGAATGCTATTTCCATTCTAGGTAGCTCTCCTGATAATCTCAATTTCATCTCTGCTATTTCTAATCTTCCAAGAAGAGTCTCTCTTGAAAATTTTGATGTACAAGGTATCACTTGTTTAATCATCTGCGTTGTCTACTTGAATATTGGTGTCAAAGTTCTCATAATTTTCCATATCACTTCATTCTCTGTCTTATCACCTCCACAAGACTTTATTCCTATTACAATCTTAGACATCCTACCAATATAGCTTGTAATAGATTCATCTTCCATCATTTTGATATCTTCAAATGCACAAATCCAATTATGTAATCTAGCCTTCTTTGCATGTTCATCGCCTTCAAAATTAGAATGTAAAGCTTTCCAAATTGCATGAGATGTTTTCAAACATCTTACCTGACTATATTCATTCTCTGGTAGTGCTGACAAAAGTGCTTCTCTTGCAAGTATGTTACACATGAATAGATCTAGTTCATCTTTAGTTCCTACCTCTAGATTTTCTTCCTCAATGATAGTCTTCTCATTCCTTGTAATCAACCAATAACTTGGTCCTAAACACAATAGATGTGTCTTGATCTTTTCTTTCCAGCTATCAAAATTTACTCCATCAAACATAGGGCTTTCTTTTCTGAAATTCACCATGGATCTCCTTAAGTTGTTAAACTTTTCTTTCAAGGACCTGCAGCTCTGATACCAATTGTTAGAAAGTAAAGTTCCCCAAGATAATTGAGAGGGGGGGGTGAATCAGTTATCAAATAATTTATCTATTCAACTAATTTAAAAAATTTAATCAATGTACTGATCAACCATAGAAAGATAATCATACACAATTACACAATAACACAAAATATGTTGACTAGGGAACCTCTTGAAAAGAGTAAACCCCGGTGGGAATGATGCCAACAAAATGATGCACTAATATGAAAGTTCCTTGTTAGAGGATGGACCCTGTTAGGAGTCTTATGAAATACATTCAGTACATATAAATCCCTATTAGGAGATTTTGAATCCCTGTTAAAAGATTCTAACCCGGTTAAGAGTTTATGGAAGACAAAAGGACCCACTGCCCAAACAGCTTCAAGGGAAGATCTCTGAACCCACTGTCTAAAAGATCTTAAAATTATTCAATAGAATAATATGAAATATATTACCTCCTTCACACTATGCCAAAATTACACTCTCTGCTACACAAGATAACAATTCCAAATCTCTATACTCACAAGTCTTCCTTCATCACTGAATTAGCTCTTTTCTTCACTTCATGCATATATTCACATCACAATCTTCATAGTACACATTAAAACAAGGAAAAAATTCCTTCTTATATACCAAACTCAAATAATTACAAATGATTCGGTCTTCAATTACAAAATAATAAATTCTACATGCTACACACATAATTCACATAAAACTGTCGGCTTCCAGATACTTTAACTTTCTCCAAACATATCCTCAAAGTTTGCACTATGAACCACATCATCATTAATGAGTCTCCAACATCCCTCTAACTGCACAAAATCAGATTCCATCGCAGCTAAGAGATATCCTCTGATTTCTGAACATCGCTTCATAGAAACACTATTTAAACACTACTTTCACCAAAATGCTCATAACTCTCACAAATGAATGAAGTTATTTTTGCACTGTTAACCATAGGTTAATAACACACCAAAGAACATACCATCAATTTTGAAAAATCCAATCTACAATACAACATGTGTGCAAAATAAAATTGTACTTGCTTTCCTGCTAATATCTAGAATATCACTGTGTTGACATCAATGACAATCCAAGTCATGAATGCGATAACAACTGCTACAAAATGACTACCAAAGTACTTTTCCTTCATTCCTATTAGATATGGGACCAAGATCACCATTAAGTCAGAACCATTAGTAGCACACCATATAGAGCCATATGTATCCAATGCCATCAATGTAAGCTGCCCCATATTTGATGATAGTAACTTCCAAACCATTACTGAAGCAAGCACAAAGATAGAAAGTATCCCTGATATTTTTCTAGATGAAAGATCTTTAGAGGCCCAAGAAAGTCTTGTTTGGGATTTTGGTTTGGGAATTTATTTAATACAAGAGAGTGGAGCCATAGAGCCAAGCCTTCTTAAAGAGGATACTGATTCAGAATATCAGAATATCCAGGTTTGGGAACTATTTTTTGATGGAGCTAGAAGTAGACATGGTTCTAGTGGTGGTGCTATGTTAGTGTCCCCAAAAGGAGAAAGGTATTATATTGCCTTTAGATTTAGTTTCTCTTGCACTAGCAATACTTGAGAGCATACAAACATAGAGTTTGGGATGCAATTGAAGATTTTTGTGCTTTCAATATTGTTTCTATCCCTAGGAAATTAAACCAAAATGTAGATAGGTTAGCTACTATTGGATCTCAATATGACATTCCAAATAGCATTTCATAAGAAATGGATCAATAGAATATCAAAGTGATTGTCAAACCATCTATTCCTAATAATGATGTCAATTGGCAAGTGTTTGACAATGATGAACAAATTCTGCAGTTCTTGTTTGAAGAAGATGTTTTTTCAAAACATAATCAAGATAGGCTATCACAAAACTATGGTGATCAAGTGATACAACTCAAGTCCAATAAGATGCCTAGAGGTCTTGTTACATTAGAGACTATCTTCAACAAGGATGATGAAGTTAAGAAAAACAAAGCTGGCCCGGTAGTCCAACAAGAACATTGTGTTAAATTAGAGTTGGAACCAGGTAAGAGCCTATAATTTGGAAAGGTAAACATTGAATTGGAAGAGCAAGCTTATACATAATTATTTAAGGAATTCAGTGATGTTTTTGCATGGTAATATGAGGACCTTAAGGGTTTTGATCCTTCCCTTGCTCAGTACACTATTGAATTAGAACCTAATGCCAAACTAGTGAGGCAAAAACAAAGGCCTGTTAATCCTAAGCTTGAGCCACTTATGCATAAAGAAGTACTCAAACTAATAGAAAGTGGTATCATCTACCCCATTAAGCATACTAGTTGGTTTTCAACCTTGTTCATGTCAGGAAGAAGAATGGGGAGCTGAGGTTATGTGTTGACTTTAGGGATCTTAATTGGGCCTCATTGAAAGACCGCCATCCATTACCCTCTATTGAACAAATCTTATAGTGTGTCTCTAGATTTGAGAGATTCTCATTATTGGATGGCTATTTAGGATACAATCAGATCTTAGTAAATGAAGAGGATCAATATAAGACTTCATTTACAACCAAGTGGGGAACCATGGCATATCAAAAGATGCCCTTTGGTTTGTCAAATGTAGGTGCTACATTTTGAAAGGCAATGGATATGGCCTTTAAAAGCCTCATGTACAAATTTGTGTTGGTCTACTTGGATGACATAACTATCTATTCAAAGCATGTAGTAGATCACATCAAACATTTGAGGAAGATTTTTGAAAGGTGTAGAGAGTTTGGGATATCTCTTAATCCCAAGAAATGTGTGTTTGCAGTTCATGAAGGAAAGCTATTGGGATATGTAGTATCCAAAGAAGGAATCATAGTGGATCCTGAGAGAATTGTAGCCATCTTAGAGCTACCCCTACCACATAACAAGAAAAGTCTCTAATCTTTCATAGGAAAGATTAACTTTGTTAGGAGGTTCTTGCCAAACATTGCAGATTTACTCAAGCACTTGACAACCATGTTAAAGAAGAGTTCAGCTTTCACTTGGACCAAAGAAGGGAGAGGTAATTTACAAGCTATCAAAGAGGCCTTAACAGAAGCTCCTACCCTCTTAAACCCAAATTTCAATAAAGATTTCATCCTTCATGCTTATGGAGGTCATGATGCCATATCTGCAATGTTGAATCAAGAAAATTCAGATGGATTGGAGTAGCCTATTGCTTTCTTTAGCAAAGGTTTAGAGGAGTATGAATAGAGATACTCTTTTGTAGAGAAACATGTACTTGTTGTGGTAAAGAGCCTTAAAAATTTTAGATATTTGTTGACCCATAGCAAGATACATTTAAAAGTTACTCATCCAAGTGTCAAAGAGTTTTTTCTTTCCAAAGACCTAAATGAGAAAAGAGCTGGTTGGATCACCAAGGTGATGGAATATGACATAGATATTCAAACTACCAAGCTAGTTAGAGGAAGAGGCCTTTGTGAACATTTGGCATCAGATGAGAGTTCAAATAAATCAAAGCAAGTGGATGCATCTTTGGTGGTGCATTCTATAGAAGAAAAAGACAAGGAAACAAGTTGGTTGCCTAACATGATCAATTATTTGAAGATAGGTCAATGCCCTATAGACCTAGATTCAGCAAAAATAAGGTATTATAGATTACAATCTATTCCTTTTGTGTTGATAGCTGAAGTTCTTTTCAGAAAGGATCACAATGGTGTCCTTTTAAGATGCATAAATTCAAAAAAGGAAGCAGACATCCTATTTGAGTTTCATGATGGACCTTCTAGAGGTCACTTCTCTCCTAGGACTACTGCTTTTAAAATCATGAGGGTTGGATACTATTGGCCATCTATCTTTAAGGATAGACATGATTATGTTAGGAAATGTATCAAGTGTGCCATGTTTATAGGAAAAGAAAGGCTTGCAGCCTTGCCCCTACAACCAATCAGAGTAGATCGGCCCTTCATGAAGCAGGGTATAGATTTCATTGGTATGATCAATCCTCCATCTAGTGTAGGCCATAAATGGATAATCACTAACAACAGATTACTTCACCAGATGGATAGAGGTAGTTGCATTAAAAGAAGCCAATGAGAGTGTTGTCCTAAGCTTTTATGATGACTTAATTCATAGGTTTGGCACTCATGATTCCATAATTTTAGATAATGCCTTAGCATTCATAGGCCTCAAAGTCTCAGAGTGGGTAGTAAAGAATGGCATCTATCTGAATACCAGTTCCAACTACTACCCTTAGGGAAATGGCTTAGCATAATCCACCAATAAGAACTTGATTAGGATAATCAAGAAGACTCTACAAGATAATCAAAGAGATTGGCATACTAAGTTGAGGCCTGCATTGTGGTTAGATATAATTACTCCAAAAAAGATCATTAGGAATTCTCCTTATGTGCTAGTGTATGGCAGGGAGGCTAGGTCGTCCATTTCAACTAAATTACCAGCTTTGGACCTAGCTACTTAGTATGCCCTATTTGATAAAGGAGATCCCTTGCAAGTTAGGTATGTTCAATTGATGGAATTAGAAGAAATCATAGAAAAATCAATGCAAGATATGGAATTCTATTAGATTTAGACAAAGAGATACTTTGATAGAAGAGCCAGAGTCAAAAATTTCAAGGTTGGAGACATAGTCCTCAAGTGGGATGAGTTCAGGTCAAAGCCTGGCAGGCACACAAAGTTTGACTCCTTTTGGGGTGGACCATTTGTAATCATAGAATGCAGGGGCTCCAATGCTTTTCAACTATCAAATATGGAGGGATTCCCCTTACCTATCTCTGTGAACAGTTTCCATCTAAAACCTTGTTTTGAGGTTGACCCCTCTCTGTAAATTCTGTAAAAGTTTCCCTACTTTCTTTCCTTGCTTTCTAGTTTAGTTTCCAAATTTTCAAGAAGTGCTCTGAGCACATTTTTAGTTTTGTCCCTCTGTAGAGGATTTTGTTCTTATAATGACCCCATGCCCAATGGATGTTCAAGGTCACTAGTTTCCCATGTCTAGCAGGCTGACATCTAGTAGAAATCACCAAAATGTTACCCAAATTTTCCTATGCATCAAATTTGGTGAAAACCATCCCCAAGCCTCTATTTTTATCTTGTCAAACACCCCAAAAAATTTCATGAGTCTACCTCTTTTCCCCTAGTCTCTGCAATATCTTTTAGGTCTCTGGCTAGAAGAAAAACCCTTAGAAAGTTTATAAAAAAAAAAACTAGCTATTACCCTAAAAATACCCTAAGCCTTGTTATATTTTCATGTTACCTTTTTTGGAAACTTAAGTCATCCCAATTTTCATGTGTGCAAAATATCTCCTAGGTCCAACAGTTTAATTTTTCCTAAGTCTCAGTGCACAAAATAAATCCTAAAGGTTAAGTGTCAATTTGATCTAACGGTCTTCACCATTTCACAAGCCAAAGATGCGCGTGTGTTATGATCATGATATAGCGAGATTCGTCAATCTTGTTTTTCTTCCTACACTACGATGTGTTAGTGGAATCAGTGCCACCTCATCCTATTTGGTAGCTCCTGATTCACTAGCAGTCTAGTGATTCGACATCTATTGGTGGGTCCTTTCTTGGTGACGTGCTTTCTCTTCATTGGTTGGTCAGGTGATAGTTAGGATTTTTCAATGAGACCATGTCAGAGGTTCTACAGATGTGTCAAAGAAGATAGGATCTATGGTCTTCATATGATCTTATAGAATCTTCTAACCCTATGAGATCATGCACCTACTATTAGATCAGAATCTTGGAAGGCAATGGGTTCGATGTCAGAAAATGTGACGTGTATCTAAGGGGGTGGTGTTTGATTGGTTGGTTGGTTTACAATGTGGCTAATGTTAGTGGGCCCATGGGGTTTGGGGTTTCTAATGAGGTTAAGGTGTGGTTGAATCTCACGGCTGTCGTTACACCGTAGATCCAAAATGCTTGATCATTAGTGATGGTAGTATAGTGATAGCTATTAGATCATGTTCTTAGGGACGTGGGTCTAGGATTTTGTTAGAGATGCTAATTTTCTCACTTCTGATTGGCTACTAACTTCCACGGTGGTGGTTGACTTGTTATAGGGGTTTTAGACTATTCTTAAAAGGGCACATTTGGGTTGTTCATTTGTCAGGAAGGTTATTCATCGATGGTTACATTTTAAAATCTACCGCTAGCCATTATATTTCAAAATTTTGAATGCTTTCTACTTGTTTTGCTAGGGTTTTGCATTCTTTTTGCCATGCACGATGTCGGTTAGCTTAGGAATTGATTTCTCAGGATGGTTATTGTTGAGAGGGTGATAGAAGTGACTGTTGGCCGGCATTGTAGGGTCCTTTTACCACATTTTAATGATAGGAAGTGCTAGAAAGAGTTGGCACCACCTTTTCAAGTAGTACCTCTCCCAGGGAAATATGATTAGATTTGGAGCCTTCATGGCTTAGTGGAGTTACAGGTAGGTTGGTAGGCTGAGGTTGTTGTATTTGTAGGTATTTTCAGTTTAGAAGGATCAGCACGCAAGAGAGATATGATTTGATCACTGATTCTTAGAGATTTTCATTAATGGGTGACCAGTACCCTCGGGTTTGATATCATCGATTAACCTTGTAACCCTAGTTAAGTTTTTGATTCCTGCCTACGTGCAGTTGAGTATGTATATAATGTATTTTTGGAGCTTTTAGGTGAAGAGGTGGGACAATTTGTAGAATAAATTTCACCTTTTCTTAAGGGTCATTTGTGGTATCATCTCTACCCTCTGGCTTATACAGTTGTATTTTCTCCCATTGATGAATTCAAACATTGCAGAGGTAGTTTGTGACAATTCTTCATGTCCCTATGCTTCTGTGTCTGAGTTTATCTCTTATTGAATTGAAGTATATGATGTTTTTAGTGGTATCTTAGGGTTCCTAATCCCTCTTATTTTTTGCAATTGTGTGTGTTATTATGTTTGATCTGATTTAGATGCTTTTGTGGATATACTTCAGCCCCCTAACAATCTTGTCTCAATCCTACACCGAGTTGCAGAAGTGAATGTCTACTTGCAGGTCATAAATTATGTCTTATGTTTAGACCCTTTTATGAAACACTTATGCAAGCCTATTTAGTAAGTTGTGACCTACTAGACCTAAGTATTTCATTGGTTTCATTCCTCTATACTGAGATCCAAATCCTAATTTCAGTGCATCACCTAGTAGGTAGTTTTCTTTCCAGTCATTTCCTTTTTAAGCACTCCTTCTATCCCTTTCCTCAAAAAGTTTACTTTTCATGTCAAGAAGAAAATTAAGGTGATTATCTAAGAGGAACTAGCCTAAAACCTAGAGGTCTCATCTCAGTTAGCAAAGGTCCCACAACCTGTAGATGATTCCCATGTTATACTGAGTTATCAAGACCAAGAGAGCTTGGAACAAAGGGTGCAAACTTAGTGTATAATAGGTACATTTATGTTTGATTTCACAAATTGAACCTAAGTCTACTAAGGAATCTTGTGAAGATGAACATTGGATTAAAGCTATGAAAGAAGAATTGGATCAGATTGAAAAGAACAAGACATGGGAATTCATCCCTAGACCTAAAAACAAAAATGTGATTGGAACTAAATGGGTATTCAGGAACAAGATGAATGAACAAGGAGAAGTAATTAGAAAAAAGCAAGATTGGTATGTAAGCAATACTCACAGTAAGAAGGAATTTACGATGAAGAGACTTTTGCTCCTGTGGCAAGACTTGAAGTAGTAAGAATATTTTTGGCTTATGCAACATTTAAGAAATTCAAAGTGTATCAGATGGATGTGAAGTCAACATTTCTAAATGGTGAATTAGAAGAAGAAGTCTACATTGAGCAGCCTGAAGCTTTTCCTTTGACTCAAGAATGAGACATGGTATGTAAACTAAAGAAAGCATTGTATGGACTAAAGCAAGCACCTAGAACTTGGTATGCTAGATTGGATAAGTATTTGTTAAAATTGGGATTTACAAAAGGAACAGTTGATAATAACTTATACACAAAAGAAATTTAGAATGGATTGTTAGTTTTGGTTATTTTTATTGATGACATTATTTTGGAGGAGAAGATGAAGCTAGTGACAAATTTGCTGATGAAATGAAGACAAAATTTGAAATGAGTATGATTGGAGAAATGAAATACTTTTTGGGATTATAGCTAACACAAAATAAAGATGGTATCTTTGTAAGTTAGACAAAGTAATTGAATGATTTGTTGTTCAAAGATTCGGTATGGAGAATTGTAAACCAGTTGGAACACCTATGGTTACATGACATAAACTATCTAGTAAACATGAAACACCAGTAGTTGAGTAGAAGAAATATAGATCCATGATTGGTGGATTGTAGTACTTAACACACACTAGAGGGTGGTCCCATAATAGTGTGTACCACTTTTTTAAACATTTTGATTTTTGCTCAAATAACACATTTTTAATAAAATATGATGATTTAAGCCTTGAGAGGTTCCATTTGAAATAATCAATTACAAATGGTTAGCTCAAAGCCTCTTAGATTAAAAAAACATTGATATAACATCTATACTCCTCATTCATACTTACAATGGAGTTTCCTTCGCACCTATTAAAATGCTGACAAAAAATCACTTCAACTTTATGTTTTGGTAGATCAAATGAATCCATTTGAAAAATGTATCTATTAAGTATGATGCTATTCGAAACAAGCTTTCTAATAAATATAATTTTAATAGATATTGAGTTCATTATCACTTTTAAATATTACTTTAACTAAACATGGGTTGTTTGGTCATTCAACAACTTGTCTCTTCAAGACTTTGAGAAAAATAGTAAATCAAAAAAATAAAATTATGAAAAATATGTAGGAAAAGAGTATTTTTGTTAACTTTCTATTAGAAAAAGAAAAAATGAATTTTGATATACACAGATCAAGTTAGAGCGATCCAACTGACCTTATGTCTAAATTACAATTACTGTCACTTTAGAACTTAATAAACTATGAAATATTGATCCAAAATGAATTAAACCAATTTCATCCTTTAGATATTGAAGTTCCAAATATAATATCGAAAGAACTACATCGTTATCATTTTTTTAAAAAAAATTATGTTGATCCAAGTGACTGTAACTCCTAAAAAACATAGTTTTTCACACAAACCACTTTTCGAAGGAGAAGGAAAAATGAATTTAAAATAAATTTTAATTTTAATTTTTAAAACATATTTAGAAATTAGAAAGAAAATTCTAAAAGACTCTAGTTTACATCATCTTCAAATTCCTAATAGTTTTGCGGCAACAGGTGTTCGAATGTGAATTTTTTTCTCAGAATGTTGATCTTTGTGTCAAAGTTGGCCAAAACGTGGGACACAGTATTGTGGGATCACCCTAGACCAAATATACAACATTCAGTTGGAATGGTAGAAAGATTTCAAGCTAAACCTAGAGAGTCACATTATGAAGTAGTAAAGAGGATATTGAGATATCTTAAAGGCACAATGGACTATGGATTGTGGTATGAAACTTCTGATGATTTTACCCTATGTGCATATACTGATGGTGATTGGGGAGGCAGCGTTGATGATAAGAAAAGCACCAGTGGTGGAGCCTTTTTTCTTGGAGGAAGATTAGTTTCTTGGTTGAGAAAAAAATAGAATTGTATCTCATAGAGTACAACCGAAGCAGAATATGTAGTAGCAGCAAACAATTGTAATTAGATAATTTGGATGAAGTAGATGTTGATGGACATTGGAATCAAGTTTGATGAGCCTATTGTCATACATTGTGACAATACAAGTATAGTTAGTATGTCAAGAAATCCAGTTTTACATTCTAAGACAAAGCATATAGAGATCAAGTATCATGTTGTAAGAGAGAAAGTTGCTGAGAAAGAAGTCAGACTGGAGTACATAAGCACAAAGGAGCAGATAGCAAATATATTTATAAAACTTTTTCCTAAGGATGCATTTGAGTATCTGAGAGGTATGCTTGGGGTTATGCCCCAACCTAAATTTGAGTAATGATGCAGTTGGTTGCATCTGTCTAGTGGAATATGGCCCTATCTATTTTCTAGATTGGATGTTGGTACTTCCTCTATGGGGGAGTATGTGTATCTGAGTTGAGTCATGAGGACTCTTGTGAATGTATTTTTTGAATAGTGTCTTTTGACATTGAGCTATTGTTTGACATAGTGATGGAATTTCTATCATTTATTTCAATGGGAGAGAAAATCATGAAAAACATTGAGGAACTACATTTGTTGGAGAGATTGAAGAAGAAAATGAAGCAAGATTTGATTGATGAAGAGCAATAGAGCAGTTGAGCAGTAGTGATTGGATTTTTGGAACATTGAATGTTTTTCATCTATGTTTCCATCAATACCAATGGGGGAGATTGTTAGGAATGAATGTTGAAGCCTTTGGTAGTCATTCTGTAGCAGTGGTTGTTGCATTCATGACTATGATTGTCATTGATGTCAACACAGTGTTATTCTAGAGTTTAGCAGAGAAGCAGGAATAGTTTTGTTTTGCACACATGTTATATTGAAAATTGAGTTATGCATAGTTGATGGTATGTTCTTTGGTGTGTTATTAGCCTATGGTTAAGAGTGAAAAAAGAAATTCATTTATTCATGGAAGTTATAAGCATTTTGGTGGAAGCAGTATTCTGGCAGTGTTCCTGAGTAGCGGTTTTTGGTAATTGGAGGATATCTCCTAACATGGATGGAATCTGATTCTACACAATTAAAGGGAAGTTTGAGACTCATTGGTGGTGATGTGGTTCACAATGCAAACTTTGAGGTCACACAATTGGAAATTTATTGTATCTGGAAGCCAACATTTTTTATGTAATTTTGGTGTAGCATGTTGAAATTATTATTTTGTATTTGGATGCCGACTCATTTGTAATTATTTGAGTGTGGTATAAAAGAAGGAATTTTTTCTTTGTTGTGATGGGGATTGTAATATTTTTTATATGAAATTGTGAAAGTTGTGATGTGAATGTATGCATGAAGTGAAGAAAAGAGCTGATTCAGTGATGAAGGAAGACTTGCAAAGTACAGAGATCTAGATTTGTGATCTTGTGTAGCAGAGAGTGTGGTTTTGGCATAGTGTGAAGAAGGTAACATATTTCATATTATTCTATTGAATAATCCTAAGATTTGTTGGACAGTGAGTTTAGAGATCTTGCCTTGAAGTTGTTTGGGTAGTGGGTCCTTCTATCTTCCATAACTCCTAACAGGGTCCATCCTTTCACAAGGAACTTTCATATTAGTGCATCATTTTGTGGGCATCATTCCCACTAGGGTTTACTCTTTGATTAAGAGGTTCCCTAGTTAACATATCTTGTGTTATTGTATCATTGTGTATGATTATCTTTCTATGGTTGGTTACTACATTTATTATATGGTTTAAAGCTATTGAAGTTGATATTAAATGATAAATGATTTAATTATCAGATAACTAATTCACCCCCCCCCCCCTTCTTAGTTATCTTGGGGATCTTTTCTTTCTAACAGATTCACCCCCCTCTCAGTTATTCTAAAAATTGGTATCAAAGTGTTGGTTGCTTGGAATAGAGTTTTAATTACTTAAGCATAAAGGTCTCAAGATGTATAAGAGGGAAGTACTGAAACTAAACAAAGAGAACTCCACAATATGGAAAATTAGAATGAAGTTGCACATATCTAGAATTGGGAACTCTGTACTAGAGTTGATGGAGAATGGCTACATGCAACCACCCACTAGTCCCCTAACTATTGATCAACTAAAGGACAAGCATGAACATAATGTTACTATGATGGAACTTGTTGTTGCCTGTACCAATGCTAAATTTGAAGATATCAAGACATGCACAATTACCAAAGGAATGTGGGATAAATTAGCACAAATATACAGTGGAGATCTGAATGTCAAAAGAACCTGAGCTGAAAGTTTGAGAGGCAGATTTGATGATATGAGAATGAAAGAAGGTGAGAACATTGCACAATATTCAAATAGATTCAAAGAGGTAGTACATGCTATTAGAGCATCTGATGGATTAATTGATGATGAAATAGTGATAAGTATGTTAGGAATGAATGCAAAGTATTTTGGTAGTCATTCTGTTGCAGGTGTTGTTGCATTCATGACTTGGATTGTCATTGATGTCAACACAGTGATATTCTGGATATCAGTAGATAAGTAGGTACAATTTTGTTTTGTGCAAATGTTGTATTGTAGATTGGATTTTTCATATTTTATGGTATGTTCTTTGGTGTGTTATTAACCTATGGTTAACAGTGCAAAAAGAAATTCATTCATTTATGAGAGTTATGAGCATTTTGGTGAAAGCAGTGTTTAGATAGTGTTTTTGTGGAGTGATTTTCAGAAATCGGAGGATATCTCTTAGCTAGGATGGAATCTAACTTTTTGTAGTTAAAGGAATTTTGGAGACTCATTAATGATGATTTGGTTCATAACGCAAACTTCGAAGATATGTTTGGAAAAAGTTACAGTATCTGGAAGCCGATAGTTTTATGTGAAATTTTGTGTGTAGCGTGTATAATTTATTATTTTGTAATTGAGGACCGACTCATTTTTAATTATTTAAGTTTGGTATATAAGAAGGAATGTTTTCCTTGTTTCAATATGTACTATGAAGGTTGAGATGCGAATATATGCGTGAAGTGAAGAAAAGAGCCAATTCAGTGATGAAGGAAGACTTGTGAGTACAGAGATCTAGAATTGTGATCTTGTGTAGTAGAGAGTGTGGTTTTGGCATAGTGTGAAGGAGGTAATATATTTCATATTATTCTATTGAATAATTCTAAGATCTTTTGGACAGTGGGCTCAGAGATCTTTCCTTGAAGCTGTTTGGGCAATGGGTCCTTCTGTCTTCCATAAACTCTTAACCGGATTAGAATCTTTTAACAGGGAATCAAATTCTCCTAATAGGGATTTATATGTACTAAATGTATTTCATAAGACTTCTAACAGGGTCCATCCTCTAACAAGGAACTTTCATATTAGTGCATCATTTTGTGCACATCATTCTCGATGGGGTTTACTCTTTTCAAGAGGTTCCCTAGTCAACATATCTTGTGTTATTGTGCAATTGTGTATGGTTATCTTTCTATGGTTGATTAGTACATTAATTATATTATTTAAAGTAGTTGAATGGTTAAATTATTAGATAACTAATTCACCCCCCCCCCCCTCTCAGTTATCTTGGGGATCTTTACTTTCTAACAATTGGTATTAGAGCAGCAGGTCCTTGAAAGAAAAGTTTAACAACTTGAGGAGATCCATGGTGAATTTCAGAAAAGAAAGCCCTATGTTTGATGGAGTAAATTTTGATAGCTAGAAAGAAAATATGAAGACTCATCTATTGTGTTTAGGACCAAGTTATTGGTTGATTACAAAGAATGAGAAGACTATCATTGAGGAAGACAATCTAGAGGCAGGAACTAAAGATGAACTAGATCTATTCATGTGTAACATACTTGAAAGAGAAGGACTTTTGTCAGCACTACCAGAGAATGAATATAGTTAGGTAAGATGTTTGAAAACATCTCATGCAATTTGGAAATCTTTACATTCTACTTTTGAAGGTGATGAACATGCAAAGAAGGCTAGATTACATAATTGGATTTGTGCATTTGAAGATATCAGAATGATGGAAGATGAATCTATTAAAAGCTATATTGGTAGGATGTCTGAGACTGTAACAGGAATAAAGTCTTGTGGAGGTGATAAGATAGAGAATGAAGTGATATGGAAAATTCTGACAACTTTGAGAACAGTATTCAAGAAGACAACACAGATGATTGAACAAGTGATACCTTGTACATCAAACTTTTCAAAAGAGACTCTTCTTGGAAGATTAGAAATAGCAGAGATGAACTTGAGATTATCAAGAGAGCTACCTAGAATGGAAACAAAATTCAGTGCTCTTAACATTAGACCTACAAGAAGTACTAGTGTGAATGGAGATTATGCCAGCAGTAGCAAATCTAAATCTGAGGAAGATAAGAAGATTGAAGAAGGTATTGCATTACTTGTAAAAAGAGAACCAGATGGTAAGAAAATCTTTAAATGTTGGACTTGTCAAGAATATGGTCATTTTGCATCTAAATGTCCTAAAAGAGTTAAGAAGTATAGAAGCAACTTTAAACCTAGGAGATCTAAAGAATGTTGTTATGCAAATGATGAAGATCTTGAAGCAGGAATTGAAAGACATTTAAGTGACAGTGATAATGATAACTTTGAGGAAATAGGATTTGTAACAATTAAAGAAGGAAGTTCTGAATCTGATAAAAGGGAAGAAAAAGCATTAGTTTCTCAAGTTGAAAAGAAATTTGATTGGATTATAGACAGTGGTTGTTCACATCATATGACTGGAGATAAAAGAAAGTTTGTTAAGGTAGATAATTATGATGGAGGAATTGTTAGGGTTGGTAATAATGCACCTTGTTTGATTAAGGGTATAGGATCTATTACTCTTGATGGAAAGACTAACACTGATGATGTTTACTTTGTTGATGGATTGAGACATAATCTACTAAGCGTTGGACAATTGGCTGATAAGGGTTATCAAGTTTGGTTTGCTGAGAAAAATTGTGTGATAAAAGATAAAGATGGAAATCTGATTGGAAAAGGATCCAGAACCAGAGGTAATGTATTTTAGTTGAATCCTACTGAGATGACATGTTTGATAACTAAGATTGATGACAGCTGGTTATGGCATAAAAGGTTTTGTCATATAAACTTTGATAATATTGTCAAGGTGAGCACTACACTTGCGGTAAGAGATTTACCTAGAATTATGAAACCTACTAACATGATTTGCAAAGAATGTATGATGAAAAAGTAGAAAAGAAGTTCATTTCCCAACAAGAATTTCACATCGATAGAGAAGATGGAGATTGTTCATATAGACTTGAGTGGTCCTACTAGAACTAGAGGATTCTATGGAGAAAGGTATTTTATGATTCTTGTTGATGATTTTACAAGGATGATGTGGATTGCATTTTTGAAAGAAAAATCTGAAGCATTTGATAAATTTAAGATCATGAAAAGCAAAATTGAGAATGAATCTGGAATGAAGATTAAGTGTCTAAGATCTGATAGAGGTGGTGAATTTACATCTAGAGAGTTTAACACCTTTTGTGAAATGAATGGTATTTAGAGACAACTTTCAGCCCCTAGGACACCAGAACAAAATGGTATTATAGAAAGAAGGAACAGGTCAATAACTAAAGCAACAAGAGCTATGTTGTTTGAAAATGATTTGGCTAAGACTTTTTGGAGAGAAGCAGTGAACACAGCAGTATACACTATGAACAGAGTACAAATCAGAGCAGATACAAACAAGACACCTTATGAATTATGGTTTGGACATGCACCCTCAGTTAAGTATTTTAGAATTTTTGGAAGTAAATGTTATATAAAGAGAGATGATGATATAGGAAAATTTGATCCTAGAAGTACTGAAGGAATATTTCTGGATATTATTTAAAAAGAAAAGCATATAGATGTAATAACAAAAGAACTAAGACTATTTTTGAAAGTGCAAATGTAAAATTTGATGAGAAGTTTAAAATTCAGGAAAGAATGCTTGATTATGAATCTGATGGAGAAGCACAACCTCAGCCTAACATTGAAAATGTAGAAATTTTTTTTGAAACTAACAGTGATTTGTTGAGTGAAAGTCATACTAAAGAAAATAGAGAAGAAAATAGAGAAGAAAATAGAGAAGAAAGTAGAGAAGAATCTACAGTTGGAACAAGATCAGTAACTATGACACCTAACAGGTATATTTCAAGACATCACCCTATTGAGCAAGTTATTGGAAGTTTAGACAGAGGAGTTTTGACTCAAAATAAGGTACATTTATGTTTGATTTCTCAAATTTAACCTAAGACTACTAATGAAGCTTGTGAAGATGAACATTGGATTAATGCTATGAAAGAAGAACTGGAGCAGATTGAAAAAAACAAGACATGGAAATTGGTCCCTAGACCTAAAGACAAGAATGTGATTTGAACAAAGTGGGTATTTAGAAACAAGTTGAATGAACAAGGAGAAGTGGTAAGAAATAAAGCAAGATTGGTATGTAAAGGATATTCACAACAAGAAGGAATTGACGATGAAGAAACTTTTGCACCTATGGCCAGACTTGAAGTAGTGAGAATATTTCTAGCATATGCAGCTTACAAGAAATTCAAAGTGTATCAGATGGATGTGAAATGAGCATTTTTGAATGGTGAATTGGAAGAAGAAGTCTACATTGAGCAGCCTAAAGGTTTTCCTTTAACACAAGAAGGAGATATGGTATGTAAGTTAAAGAAAGCTTTATATGGATTAAAACAAGCACCTAGAACCTGGTATGCAAGATTGGATGTGTATTTATTAAAATTGAGATTTATAAAAGGAACAACAGATAGTAACTTATACACAAAAGAAATTGAGAATGGTTTGTTGGTTATAGTTATATTTGTTGATGATATTATCTTTGGAGGAGAAGATGAAGCTAGTGACAAATTTGCAGATGAAATAAAGACTAAATTTGAGATGAGCATGATTGGAGAAATGAAATATTTTTTGGGATTATAGATAACACAAAGCAAGGAAGGTATATTTGTAAGTCAGACTAAGTATTTGAATGACTTATCGAAAATATTTGGAATGAAAGATTCTAAACCTGTTGGAACACCTATGGTAACTGGACATAAGTTATCTAGCAAAGATGAGACACCAGCAGTTGAGCCAAAAAAATATAGATCTATGATTGGAGGATTGCAATACTTGACACATACAAGACCTGATATAGCACATTAAGTTGGGATTGTAGTAAAATTTCAAGCAGAACCTAGAGAATCACATTATGCAGTAGTAAAGAGGACACTGAGATATCTTAAAGGAACAATGGATTATGGATTATGGTATGAGAATTCTAATGATTTTACTTTATGTGCCTATACTGATGTAGATTGGGGAGGTAGCGTTGATGACAAGAAAAGCACTAGTGGTGGAGCCTTTTTTATTTGAAGAAAATTCATCTCTTGGTTAAGTAAGAAGTAGAATTGTACTTCACAAAGTACAGCAAAAGCAAAATATGTTGCAACAACAAATAATTGTAACCAGATTATTTGGATGAAGTAGATGTTGAAGGATATTGGAATAAAGTTTGATGAGCCTAAGGTTATACATTGTGATAACACCAGTACAGTGAGTATGTCAAAAAATCCTATTTTACATTCTAAGACTAAACATATTGAGAACAAGTATCATGTTGTAAGAGAGAAAGTTGCAGAAAAAGAATTAAGATTGGAGTACATAAGCACAAAGGAACAGATAGAAGATATATTTACAAAACCTTTACCTAAGGATACATTTGTGTATCTGAGAGGTATGCTTGGGGTTATGCCCCAACCTATTTTTGAGAATTGATGTAGATGATTGCATCTATCCATTGGTATATGAGCCCTATCTTTCTTCTAGATTGGATGTTGGAACTTCCTTTATGGGGGAGTTTATGAGCTGAGTCATGAGGACTCTTGTTATTGTATTTTTCTGAAAAGTGTCTTTTGAAATTAAGTTGTTATTGACTTAGTGATGGAATTTCTATCATTGATTTCAATGGGGGAGAGATATACATGAAAAACATTGTGGATTGTATGAGAGAGCTGAATAGGAAAATGAAGCAAGATTTAATTTGATATTTTGCCGTGATGTTGCAGTATTGGATTTTTGGAATATTGGATGTTTTTCATGTATGTTTCCATCAATGCCAATGGGGGAGATTGTTAGGAATGAATGCAAAGTATTTTGGCAGTCATTCTATAGCAATTATTGTTGCATTCATGACTTAGATTGTCATTGATGTCAACACAATGATATTCTGGATATCAACAGAGAAGTAGGTACAGTTTTGTTTTGTGCACATGTTGTATTGTAGATTGGCTTTTGCACAGTTGATGGTATGTTCTTTGGTGTGTTATTAACCTATGGTTAATAGCACAAAAAGAAATTCATTCATTTATGAGCTTGAAGAAAAGAGCTAATTCAGTGATGAAGGAAGACTTGTGAGTACAGAGATCTGGAATTGTGATCTTGTGTAGTAGAGAGTGCGGTTTTGGCACAATGTGAAGGAGGTAATATATTTCATATTATTCTATTAAATAATTCTAACATCTTTTGGATAGTGGGCTCAGAGATATTGCCTTGAAGCTATTTCGGCAGTGGGTCCTTCTGTCTTCCATAAACTCTTAACCGGGTTAGAATGTTTTAATAGGGATTCAAAATCTCCTAATAGCAATTTATATGTACTGAATGTATTTCATAAGAGTCCTAATAGGGTCCATCCTCTAACAAGGAACTTTCATATTAGTGCATCATTTTGTGGGCATCATTCCCACCGAGGTTTACTCTTTTCAAGAGGTTCCCTAGTCAACATATATTGTGTTATTGTGCAATTGTGTATGGTTATCTTTGTAACATCCCAAAAGATTAAACTAAAAAAATGACACTAAAAGTGAACCAGATGAATTAACTAGAAAAGCACAACAATTTTTTTTATATAAAAACAAGATACAATCAGCACCAAATTACAATTCAACTGACATAATTAGTTATTTAAATATCCAAGGTAATCAATTACATGAGAGTATATCAATATACTCAACATTTAAAACATAAATACTAAGAGTTCAAGAATGCATCTAAATGTCCTTAGATATCCTAAGCACTGTTCTGATAACAAGTAACTAGGTAATAATCTATTTTCCATAAATCCTTATAGTAGCTAACCATTCCCCCAAAAACATAGTTTTCCTCATCTAGAATCCTGAAAACACCAAAATAGAAAACAACCACAAACAAACAGGGCTTAGTCAAAAAGACTAAGATGATGGAATACCTCCAAAGCATCTGCAACATACAGGTTAGAACCTTAACAAAATAAAACCAATCCATACATATAAGAACAGACAAATTTCATCATTGACAGGAAGCATTTCATTTCTATTCAACAAAAATACACAAGTACTTCAATGATCAGTAGCTTTGGGTATTTACATAAGAATCAACGATCAGTAACCATATAGGAAACTCAAAGAATTCATTATGTCAGCCTTATTCTCTACAAGCAATAAGGTAAAACCATTCCCTTACTTCACCAACATGTGCAAGTAATCAGGGCAACATATTTTATCTTTTTAAATGAAACCCATAGCCCATGAATTATTAAACTATCACTTAGTAATTAATTGACAGATATTCTTTCACCTTAAGGCTCTAGACAAAAGTTAGCTTCCCATACTAAGGATCACACTTGCATTATCTCAAAACACTTCATACTACCAAAAATAGCTAAACCATAGTAAAAATCTGAATTACCAAATCCAACTATTAATGTTTACTTAGCAACAAAAATCCTTAATACTGAAACAACCATTTAAAATTTTTAGTAAATCCATGAAACCTCTTTCCAAAATAACCACAGCAAAGCATCCTCTTTTCATCAACTGAAAGAATAACTTAAGCAACATTTCCAATACTATCCTTAGTAACACAAACAATAATAATAATAATATCCAATTCCTAACATTTTTGCAATATTATAACTGATAATTGAAACATCCAATTTTATTGTCAACTATTTAATACAATTAATACTTAAACAACAATTCCATTTTTTTGTCACATTCTAGCCAACAGAGTTATTAGTAAATCCATGAAGAGTTAACAATCAATTTCATATACTAACATATAATGTAGAAATACACATCATCTACATATTTACCACCCATATAAAAAAAATGCACTTGCAACAGTTTTGTCATCTCTATTACAAAGTGACCTATGTATGTACTTGTAGGCATACACACATATATATAATATGTATATACACTCATGGTACGTGTATATACATATATACATATACGTTCCTACAATTATATATATATGTACATACTTATAGACATACACACATATATATACATATGTATATACACTCACAGTATGTATATATACATACCTTCCTATAATTATATATATATATATATATATATATATATATATATATATATATATATATATATATATATATATATATATATATATGTATGTATGTATGTATGTATGTATGTATGTATGTATGTATGTATGTATGTATGTATGTATATTGATGGAATATTGATGAAGTGACTGAGAGGGGGGGATGAATCAGTCAACCATAAAACACTTCACAATTAATTCTTTCCAGAACCCTTAGGATATCTTAACAATGTTATCTGTTTTAGCACTCGGTAAATAGATTGCAGTAATATTGACGATGCATAAAGTATTAGCAAAATTATCTTTAGATATTCATCAGCACATGTATATGATTGAGAAAGCAATTAAGAACATAAGAGACACAAGATTTAACGTGGAAACCCAATATGGGAAAAACCACCAATGTATCTAGATACTGATTTTCACTTTTCTGAAGTAATGCCCGGTTAGAAGCCAACCCGGTAAAAGGTTACAAAACACACTGTTAGGTGTGACCTTGTTAGAGGATTTAAAACACCCTGCTAGGAGTGGCCTGGTAAGAGGTCTTGAAAACAATTCAATGGAATTTTCACCTTGTTAGAGGATTTACAATATGGTTGTTAAACCAACTAGATTAAGAGATTTAGAATTCATTGTTACAATGATAAGAAGGTAACAATGAAAAATGACCTATATAATAATGCAACTATCTTGCTGATTACAGATCTCTGTTCTGCATAAGTCTGATCCTTTCTGATCAAATAAATCTCTGCTGCACCTCAAGGATATCTGAACATCCTTCACAAATTTGCATACACCTTTCCTGCTTTTCTTCTGTAAATCTTCTGCTGTATCTCTTGTTTTCTTTTCACATTTGACCTTTTATTTATATGATTTTAGATTTGTCAAATCGACATTATTTAGTATAACAGTCGGCTGAATTAAGGAAACTCTATTTGCAAAAATCCTTCAAGGGCTGACAGTGCTCGGTGACCATAACTTTCTATAATCTTTCGGAGACCGAGGGAACTCGGTAAACACCGACAATCCTTTACCTTCGATAACCGACTGAACTCGGTAAACACTAACTTTTCTTCGATGACTGACTGAACTTGGTAAACACTAACTTTTCTTCGATGACCGACTGAACTTTGTAAACACTAACTTTTCTTCGATGACCGACTGAACTCGGTAAACACTAACTTTTCTTCGATGACCGACTGAACTCGGTAAACACTAACTTTTCTTCGATGATCGACTGAACTCGGTAAACACTAAATTTCCTGTCTGGCAGACTGATTGAGCTCGGTAGTAACTGGTTGCTGCGGGCTATGACATTGTGTGACATCAAAGACAATACATAATTGAGTAGCAATTTCCTTCAGACAATTGTTTCCAACAATCTCCCTCTTTGGCATTGATGGCAACACAATATGTCATATCATAAGAAATTTGAAAGAGTTAGCTCGGTTCAGATTCAAATCTCCCTCTGTCAGCAAACTTCCTGTATCCTGAAAATTCTTCCTTCTGATTATTGAAAATTTCTTGAAGTAATAGCAAAGACATAGCAAACACTCCCTCTTTGACAACACATGCCAAAGACAATTCACATATTACCGGTGAAAATTAATGTACCTCAAGTACTGATTCATATGCAATGATTCCTTGAATATGCTGCATCAACTGGTTGATTTTCAATCATTTTCCGGTTGATGCATCACTAAAACTGTATTTAGTGAGCCTCGGATAGGGGAATGACCCCTAACTTTCCTCTTAGATACACAAATGCATCATTAGGTAATGGTTTGGTAAAAATGTCTGCAATCTATTCTTTTGTATGAATATATTCTAATCTAATTTCCTTATCCTGCACCAATTCTCTGACAAAGTGATATTTAATAGCAATGTGCTTGGTTTTGGAATGCATCACTGGATTCTTAGAAATGTTTATTGCACTGGTATTGTCACAAAATATAACAACTGGTTCTTTGATTTCAACCTTCATACCTTCTAATAGCTATTTAAACCAAACAATATTTGAACAGTTTACTGCAGCAGCAACATATTCTGCTTTAGCTGTGGATTGAGATGTGCAATTCTACTTTTTACTAGTCTAGGATACCAGTCTTTTTCCAAGAAAAAATGCTCCACCACTTGTGCTTTTTCTGTCATCAATGTTTCCTGCCCAATTAGCATCAGTAAACACTTTTAAGTCTAGATTGCCTCCAAATTTATACCACAAACCATATTCTTCAGTTCCTCTTAAGTATCTTAAGATTCTTTTGATTGCCATCATGTGATTTTCCTTAGGTTTTGCTGAGAATCTAGCTACTATACCGACTACTAAGGCAATATCAGGTCTTGTATGTACTACATACTGCAATTTTCCAATCATAGATCGGTATAGGGTCTGATCAACTTCTTTTGAATCATCATTTTTGGTAAGTTTCAGTCTAGTACACATGGGTGTACCAACTAGTTTTGAATCTTCCATACCAAACTTCTTAAGTATTTCCTTAATGTATTTAGATTGAGTAATGTATATACCATTCTTGCTTTGCTGAATTTGAAGACCAACAAAGAATTTTATTAAACCAAACATAGACATTTCAAATTCTTTGTTCATTTGCTCTGAAAATTCTTTGCACTGATCCTCATTCCCTGTAAATATAGTATCATCCACAAATATTTCTGCTAATACAATTTTGTCATCCGGTCCTTCTTTAATATACAGATTGGTGTTATCATTAGCTCTTTTAAAATTAATATGAATCAAATAGTTATGGAGTCTTTCATACTATGCTCTAGGAGCTTGTTTTAAACCATACAATGCTTTGTGTAACCTGCAGACCATGTCCCTTTTATCTGGATCAACAAAACCTTCAGGTTGTTCAATGTAGACTTCTTCATCAAGAATTCCATTGAGAAATGCAATTTTTATATCCATCTGATATACCTTAAATCCTTTGTGTGCTGCATAAGCAAATAGAGTTCTTACACCTTCTAATCTTGCAACAGGAGCGAAATTTTTTCCATAATCTATACCTTCTTCTTGGGAATAACCTTTACATACTAGTCTAGCTTTGTTTCTAGATACTTGACCATCTTCATTCAGTTTATTCCTGAATACCCATTTTGTTCCAATTACATTCTTATCTTTAGGTCTAGGTACAAGAGTCCAAGTTTTGTTCTTTTGTATTTGTTCTAATTCTTCATTCATTGCTTCAATCCAGCTTTCATTTTCCAATGCATCTTTGATATTTCTCGGTTCAAAGTCAGTAAGAAGACATGTACCTTTTAGCTTGCTTCTTGTCATAGTACCATCTGATTTGTTTCCAATGATTTGATCCGGTGTATGATGTCTTCTGACATATTTGGCTAGTATAGGTTCCTTGCCTTTTGAATGATTCATGTTGTTGTCTTCTAGGATCTCTTCTTCAGGTTGCTCGGGCTTGGTAGATATTTGCTCGGTAACTTCAAGCTGAGACTCGGTCTGAATTTCTTCCTGTGACTCAGTTTGAACTTCTTCCTGTGACTTGGTTTGTGACTCGATAACTGTGCTTGGCTTGGTAGATATAGTTTCCTCACTGATAGTTGTGTCTGCCAATGTTTCAGATTCAATGTAAATGAATCTTCTGTAGTTCTCAGGTTCCCTTTTGCTTTCTTCCTCAGTCTTTTCTGCAAACTCATCAAATTTTACATGTATACTTTCTATGACTTTGTGACTAGATAAGTTCAGACATTTGTATGCCTTTCTTTTGCTAGAATATCCTAGGAATATTCCTTCATCACTTTTCACATCAAATTTATTTCTTCTAGATTCTTTTAAGATATAACACTTGCTACCAAATATTTTCATGTAACTTACATTGGGTTTATAGCCATACCATAATTCATAAGGAGTTTTGAATGTGTCTTTCTTCAATTGTACTCGGTTCAAGGTATGAACTGCAGTGCTGATAGCTTCCTTCCAGTACTTTATAGCGATGTTCTTTTCTATCATTAGAGTCCTTGCACAATCCATAATAGATCTGTTTCTTCTTTCTGCTATTCCATTCTGCTTAGGAGTTCTAGGAGCTGATACCTGTCTTTTGATTCCTCTTTCAATGCAAAAGTTGTTAAAATCATGGGAGATGAATTCACCACCTCTGTCTGATCTTAAACATTTCAATCTTTTCCCTGTTTCCTTTTCTACTCTTGCTAAGTACCATTTGAACTTTTCAAATGCTTCTGATTTTTCTCTTAAATACATAACAGTCATCATTCTAGAATAATCATCAACGAAAAGAATAAAGAATTTATCTCCAGTGTAGCTTTGTATTCCAATAGGTCCACATAAATCAGTATGCACAATTTCCAAAATTTCTTTAGACTGATAGTTCTTACTCTTGAAACTAGTTTTACTCATTTTGCCAATTTGACAATTCTTACATAGACCAGTGTCAGGTTTCTTCAAAGTAAGAATGCCTCTAACCTTCTTGAATTTGCTTATTTTTATCATGTTATCAAAATTCACATGACATAACCTTTTGTTCCATAGCCAACTTTCTTCTATTTGAGCAATAAAGCATGAATATTCACTGAGATCAAGATAAAATAAGTTACCTTTTGTTTGTTTGCCTGATCCAATGAGTTTTCCTTTTCCATCCAGCAGTCTTGCTTGACCATTCCTGAATTCAACCTTGAAACCAGTGTTGATTAGCTGTGCTACACTTAGAAGATTATGTTTTAGTCCTTCAACCCAATAAGCATTATCACATATGAGTTCTTTGGTTAATGAGATTCTTCCTTTTCCTTTTATACAACAAGGTTCATTGTTTCCAAATCTTACATTACCACTATCACAGTCTTCTAGATATTCAAATTTTGTCTTGTCACCAGTCATGTGGTGTGAACATCCACTGTCTATTATCCATATATCATCTTTGCTTATATGAGAAATAAGTGCCATCTTATCTTCGTCATCATCAGATTCATCTTTTATAGCAATAAAGACAATTTCTTCTTCACTATCATCAGAATCTTTAGCCATAAAACATGATTTCTTACGTTTATCCTTGTATGATTTGAAATTATTTTTGCCATAGTACTTGTGAATTCTCTTCTCTTCCTTGACTTGCTTGTTTGGGCACCTAGCTGCAATATGTCCAATTTCTTCACATGAAAAATAGATTAGAGGAGTTTTACCTTTATATTTACCTTTCCCTCTAGAGTACTTCTTTGCAAGTAATGCTTCTACAATTTCAAGATCACTATCAGAACTTTCTTCTAATACTTCTTCACTTTCTGACTGAACTTCTTTAATTTTCTTGTTCTTCTTTAGTGAAACCTTGGCCTCAAATGCTGATTCAATATTTTTGGAACTAGGAACATAGTTGTCATAGTTGTCTAATTCAA
>BSBK01001352.1:0-5000 GCA_027943335.1 Chamaecyparis obtusa | reverse complement strand
ACCACAAACCATATTCTTCAGTTCCTCTTAAGTATCTTAAGATTCTTTTGATTGCCATCATATGATTTTCCTTAGGTTTTTCTGAGAATCTAGCTACTATACGAACTACTAAGGCAATATCAGGTCTTGTATGTACTACATACTGCAATTTTCCAATCATAGATCGGTATAGGGTCTGATCAACTTCTTTTGAATCATCATTTTTGGTAAGTTTCAGTCCAGTACACATGGGTGTACCAACTGGTTTTGAATCTTCCATACCAAACTTCTTAAGTATTTCCTTAATGTATTTAGATTGAGTAATGTATATACCATTCTTGCTTTGCTGAATTTGAAGACCAACAAAGAATTTTATTAAACCAAACATAGACATTTCAAATTCTTTGTTCATTTGCTCTGAAAATTCTTTGCACTGATCCTCATTCCCTGTAAATATAGTATCATCCACAAATATTTTTGCTAATACAATTTTGTCATCCGGTCCTTCTTTAATATACAGATTGCTGTTATCATTAGCTCTTTTGAAATTAATCTGAATCAAATAGCTATGGAGTCTTTCATACCATGCTCTAGGAGCTTGTTTCAAACAATACAATGCTTTGTGTAACCTGCAGACCATGTCCTTTTTATCTGGATCAACAAAACCTTCAGGTTGTTCAATGTAGACTTCTTCATCAAGAATTCCATTGAGAAATGCAGATTTTATATCCATCTGATATACCTTAAATCCTTTGTGTGCTGCATAAGCAAGTAGAGTTCTTACACCTTCTAATCTTGCAACAGGAGAAAAAGTTTCTCCATAATCTATACCTTCTTCTTGAGAATAACCTTTACATACCAGTCTGGCTTTGTTTCTAGATACTTGACCATCTTCATTTAGCTTATTCCTGAATACCCATTTTGTTCCAATTACATTCTTATCTTTAGGTCTAGGTACAAGAGTCCATGTTTTGTTCTTTTGTATTTGTTCTAATTCTTCATTCATTGCTTCAATCCAACTTTCATTTTTCAATGCATCTTTGATATTTCTAGGTTCAAAGTCTGTAAGCAGACATGTACCTTTTAGCTTGCTTCTTGTCATAGTACCATCTGATTTGTTTCCAATAATTTGATCTGGTGTATGATGTCTTCTGACATATTTGGCTAATATAGGTTCCTTGCCTTTTGAATGATTCATGCTATTGTCTTCTAGGATCTCTTCTTCAGGTTGCTCGGGCTCGGTAGATATTTGCTCGGTAACTTCAGGCGGAGAATCGGTCTGAATTTCTTCCTGTGACTCAGTTTGAACTTCTTCCTATGACTCAGTTTGTGACTTGGTAATTGTGCTCAGCTTGGTAGATATAGTTTCCTTATTGATAGTTGTGTCTGCTAATGTTTCAGGTTCAATGTAAACGAATCTTCTGTAGTTCTCAGGTTCCCTTTTGCTTTCTTCTTCAGTCTTTTCTACAAACTCATCAAATTTTACATGTATACTTTCTATGACTTTGTGAGTAGATAAGTTTAGACATTTGTATGCCTTCTTTTGCTAGAATATCCTAGGAATATTCCTTCATCACTTTTCACATCAAATTTATTTCTTCTGGATTCTTTTAAGATATAACACTTGCTACCAAATATTTTCATGTAACTTACATTGGGTTTATAGCCATACCATAATTCATAAGGAGTTTTGAATGTGTCTTTCTTCAATTGTACTCGGTTCAAGGTATGAACTGCAGTGCTGATAGCTTCCTTCCAGTACTTTATAGCGATGTTCTTTTCTATCATTAGAGTCCTTGCACAATCCATAATAGATCTGTTTCTTCTTTCTGCTATTCCATTCTGCTCAGGAGTTCTAGGAGCTGATACCTATCTTTTGATTCCTCTTTCAATGCAAAAAGTTGTTAAAATCATGGGAGATGAATTCACCACCTCTGTCTGATCTTAAGCATTTCAATCTTTTCCCTATTTCCTTTTCCACTCTTGCTAAGTACCATTTGAACTTTTCAAATGCTTCTAATTTTTCTCTTAAATACATGACAGTCATCATTCTAGAATAATCATCAACAAAAAGAATAAAGAATTTATCTCCAGTATAGCTTTGTATTCCAATAGGTCCACATAAATCAGTATGCACAATTTCCAAAATTTCTTTAGACTGATAATTCTTACTCTTGAAACTAGTTTTACTCATTTTGCCAATCTGACAATTCTTACATAGACCAGTATCAGGTTTCTTCAAAGTAGGAATGCCTCCAACCTTCTTGAATTTGCTTATTTTTATCATGTTATCAAAATTCACATGACATAACCTTTTGTGCCATAGCCAACTTTCTTCTATTTGAGCAATAAAGCATGAATATTCACTGAGATCAAGATAAAATAAGTTACCTTTTGTTTGTTTGCCTGATCCAATGAGTTTTCCTTTTCCATCCAGCAGTCTTGCTTGACCATTCATGAATTCAACCTTGAAACCAGTGTTGATTAGCTATGCTAAACTTAGAAGATTATGTTTTAGTCCTTCAACCCAATAAGCATTATCACATATGAGTTCTTTGGTTAATGAGATTCTTCCTTTTCCTTTTATACAACAAGGTTCATTGTTTCCAAATCTTACATTACCACTATCACAGTCTTCTAGATATTCAAATTTTGTCTTGTCACCAGTCATGTGGTGTGAATATCCACTATCTATTATCCATATATCATCTTTTCTTATATGAGAAATAAGTGCCATCTTATCTTCATCATCATCAGATTCATCCTTTATAGCAATAAAGACAATTTCTTCTTCACTATCATCAGAATCTTTAGCCATAAAACATGTTTTCTTACCTTTATCCTTGAATGATTTGAAATTCTTTTTGCCATAGTACTTGTGACTTCTCTTCTCTTCCTTGACTTGATTTTTTGGGCACCTAGCTATAATATGTACAATTTCTTCACATGAAAAATAGATTAAAGGAGTTTTACCTTTATATTTACCTTTCCCTCTAGAGTACTTCTTTGCAAGTAATGCTTCTACAATTTCAAGATCACTGTCAGAACTTTCTTCTGATACTTCTTCACTTTCTAACTGAACTTCTTTAATTTTCTTGTTCTTCTTTAGTTAAACCTTGGCCTCAAATGCTGATTCAATATTTTTGGAACTAGGAACATAGTTGTCATAGTTGTCTAATTCAAAGGCTGTCAATCTTCCAACTAAAGCATCCAAAGTTATATTGTGGTTTGTTTCACATCTTCTTTCTTGAATAGCTGATACTCTTATTTTATAGATAGGGAGTAATGTTCTGAGTACCTTACTTATAATAGTTTCATTTGAGATTGTTCCTCCAGAAGCTCTAATTACACTTACACTTGCTTTGATTCTTTCAACATATTTTGCAATGTTTTCATCTTCCTTCATATTCATCTTGTCAAACTGTCCTCTTAGGCTTTCTGCTTTGGCTCTTTTCACATTTGCATCACCACCATATATTTTCTTCAGTGCCATCCACATTTCATATGCAGTAGTGCAGTCTTTAATATCATCAAATTCTTCATAGCTGAGAGCAGATGCAATGTCTATCATCATGGTGTTGTGAGTCTTTTTATCTGCAATGTCTTCAACAGTTAATGCGCCATTAGGAATTGTGTATTCTTCATCAATGTATTTGCATCCTGAATCACCAATGGAAGCCAGATGAAGTCGCATGAGACCTTGCCATGCTGAAAAGTTATCTTTGTTGAGCTTTGGAATTTCCCTCTTGTAAGACATCCTGATCTTTAGCTTAGGTCCTTGAAACCCTTCCTGCAAGCACCAAATGCTCTGATACCAATTGATGGAATATGGATGAAGTGACTGAGAGGGGGGCATGAATCAGTCAACCATAAAACACTTCACAATTAATTCTTTCCAGAACCCTTAGGATATCTTAACAATGTTATCTGTTTTAGCACTCGGTAAATAGATTGCAGTAACTTTGAAGATGCAGAAAGTATTAGCAAAATTATCTTTTAGATATTCATCAGCACTGGTGTATGATTAAGATAGCAATTACGAACACAAGAGACACAAGATTTAACGTGGAAACCCAATTTGGGAAAAACTACCAATATATCTAGATACTGATTTTCACTTTTCTGAAGTGATGCCCAGTTAGAAGCCAACCTGGTAAAAGGTTACAAAACACACTGTTAGGTGTGACCTTGTTAGAGGATTTAATCACCCTGCTAGGAGTGGCCTAGTAAGAGGTCTTGAAAACAATTCAATGGAATTGTCACCTTGTTAGAGGATTTACAATATGGTTGTTAAACCAACTCGGTTAAGAGATTTAGAATTCACTGTTACAATGATAAGAAGGTAACAATGAAAAAAATGACCTGTATAATAATGCAACTGCCTTGCTGATTACAGATCTCTGTTTTGCATATGTGTGATCCTTCCTAATTGAATAAATCTCTACTGCACCTTAAGGATATCTGAACATCCTTCACAAATTCGAACACACCTTTCCTGTCTTTCTTCTGTAAATCTTCTGTTGTATTTCTTATTTATTTTTCACATTTGACCTTTTATTTATATGATTTTAGATTTGTCAAATCGACATTATTTAGTATAACAGTCGGCTAAATTAAGCAAAATCTATTTGCAAAAATCCTTCAAGGGCCGACAGTGCTCGGTGACCATAACTTTCTTCAATCTTTCGGAGACCGAGGGAACTCGGTAAACACCGACAGTCCTTTACCTTCGATAACCAACTGAACTTGGTAAACACTAAATTTCCTTTGACGACCGACTGAACTCAGTAAACACTGAATTTTCTTTGATAATCGACTGAACTCGGTAAATGCTAAATTTTCTTTGATAACCGAGTGAAATCGGTAAATGCTAAATTTTCTTTGATAACCGAGTGGACTCGGTAGACACTAATTTTCTTTGATAACCGAGTGGACTCGGTAAGTACTAATCTTCCTGTCTAGTAGACTGACTGAGCTCGGTAGGAACTGATTGCTGCGGACTATGACATTGTGTGACATCA